>DWQX01002978.1:0-19542 GCA_018245475.1 Pharmacophagus antenor
TATATATATATAATTTGTGTTGCATATGTGTATACATATGTATGTGTTATATATGTTTATGTAAGTATATGTACACGTATGTTCGCTACATTGTTTAAAATTACATGCTAACTACGTATTTCTTCATATGTATAAGACAATTCTATGTTCGGGCTCTGTTGCTGCCACAGTCCAACGCGCTAAGCACCTACCCGGGTTTCTGCAGAATTTCAGCGCTAATCGTCCCTATGGGATTATCAGCATTACCATTTTGACTCAGCGTTGCAACACAAATTAAATATTATTATTACGTTTCATAGGTTGTATTATATATATATTATTTTCTCTCTGTGACATATCTTATATTTTTCTTGATATGTTTATTTAAGCTCACTGAGTTAAATAAAAATCTATTATTATTATTATAATTATTAGCATTATCACATAGACACTCACACTCAAAGTGAGTTACACCATAATTTATCAGAATATTAAGAATAATAGGTTATTTGAATAACAGATTTATTGTTGTCATAAAAACCTTTGTTGCATTTTATTTTTTTTTTATTTACAAATTATCTTTTATATTTTAAAATACTAATTATAATCTTTCAAAATCAAAAAAAAATGTTTTAAATTTAACGCATTGGTCCAACGTTTCCCTCGTTGAAAAGTAAATCGCAAATAATCGAACTGACTTTTACAGTTTAATGTTTGAGAAATATGATTAATAAAGTACTGGACCTGATAGTACTAAGACTTAAATTCACCAGAACATACCTACAGTGGTCGATGAACAGTACTCCTATTCGCAATTACAGGCCAAGCGGAACCATTAACATATAAATTGCTTTTTTTTTAAATAAAAAAATATGAATAGTGATGTTTATAACATTTTTGATTAGATTTTTGTATACATTAAACCAGTACATTTGGAAGATTTAAATGAAAAGAAAAATATGTATGTTCAATATTTTGTTCATGTATTATTAATATTTCGTTATTTTTTATTGGCAATCGACTAATATTTGACGTAAATTTTAAATGATGTAAGATGACAATGAGATGTAGATGCTTTAGCGTGTTCGTCCAGAATATACAGGCTTTCATTTGCATTAATACAGTAACATAGTTATGCTGTTATGGCGGCATATTGACAGTAGCAGCTAGTTCCTCCATTATACTTAATCTCATACTTATGTTATGCCGGAAAGAAACCAGGGATCTTTATGATACAAGGTAAGCGGTTAATTGCTGCGCCATAGAGGCGATCAGAGATGTAATTTTATATCGTGTGTTAGAACTAAACATATACCCTTCGGATTCTTTAGGAATTGAATAACCAAAAAGGCAGTTGGTCGAGAGCGGGGCGCTTGCGCTCACGCTCCGGAACAGCGCGCACGTCACGGTGGCGGTACAACACGAGCGACGCGTGCGCAACACTCACACACGCGCGCCCACGTGTGTACAAAACAATAATCTACCCGCATACAACATTAAAAACCGGCACACTACTACACATCAGGATGTGGGGGTGCGCGTATGTACAAATCACGCGTATGTGTGAGTCGTAACTGTCTTTAATTGCTTAGGGCGACGCTCTTATAGACAAATGAATACATAGGTGTTCACTGACATTATTATTATTATTGTCATTCTATTCTCAATGCGAATTGTGTACCTAATATCGTTAAAACGCTATATAAATTCCAGTCGTGAAATTAAATTATCACGATTATTCGCGCGGGAATTAATATGACATCGTAAGTCACACACTAATTGCTTTTATTGGCTGGACGCGGCAGGTCTTTGCGTGCGAAGAAAAAAAAACGTAATTAAATAACAAGAAAAATTAAACGGGACGTGTTATTACATCGTTTAACATTCTGTTCAATCTGGGAATATGGTTTGCGTACGTGTTCATAAAAAAAAAGTAAAAATAACATATAATGTTAATTGTTATTATACGTATAGTTTAATAAGATTTTTTTTCAACAATTGTCACTATAGAAAAAAATGTCAAATTCTTACGTAAATCTTACTTCTTTGAGCTACACTTACTAGTAGTTATCAACTAACCGTTTATTATTGACATGTAGTTTACACTCAACCACTACATCATATGAAGTTAAATGACAAAGAAGCCATAGATGGCGACGCGTCCTTGCGTAGTATACTCTAGCTCTTACAAATGCATTATGACTGCCGGAATACGGCAAAGCTATAATGGAGGCAGAATGACATTGACGGTGATTTCGAAATATCAACATCCAAACTCCAATATTCATCTAGGCGGAGACCATGTAGCAAGGCGCACCTGACCATCACTAGTTATTAAAAAAATAATAAAAAATTCGTTTCCGTCTTATTCAATATAACATTCGTTACGTAATTGTTACCCAAACGAACAGGATCCAACCGAAACAAACCGCAAAATGCACCGACGTCGGTAGATACCGGCTCCACTTCCTTATAAATTTATGAATGAAATTTGATTTACATATTATTAATTATTAAATATTTAATAAAACTATTTTTACAGTTTTTAACGCATTTATTCTCGGAATTTTCGAATCCTTTAGATTTTATATTATGTCATATGTCGGAGAACGACTGTGTCATTGAATAATAATTTAAGTAAATTTAAAAAGCTGTAGGTACTCTGTGATTATTATGACATTATAATATCTGTTATCTCCGTGTTTTCGAGAGCATTAGTACTATAAAGCATTGGAAACGTCAAAAATTTAATAGTTTAAACAAATTACAATTTATTTTTATACAATGTGTATTATTCTCGTAAATATAAAAAATAACAACATATCATTATTATTTTAATATAAACATGAAGGTAATATCCTGCTATGGACTTCACGGCAATCGATTAAATGGCGTAATCAGATAGTGTTTTATTATTTAGTTATATAGGACTTCTCCACAAAATAATTTAATCGTACTGAAAGAAAAAATACACAAGGTGTCAACAGAGATTTTTGAATAATGCTTCAATTATTCTTATCATACCAAATTAAGAGTAGATTTATTTTTAAATTGTTATATTTTTTTTAAGAAATAAATTATTATTGTAATTTTACATATTAAAAAGGTACGATAATTATTAACCTCTTTAATGTCGCTGATTTAGTAAAAATAATGAACGATTCTTTTGGTTTCTCACAGTCCCGTACTACATATATTTTGATGTAATGAAACAATAAAGACCTTAAACAATACGGAAACAAAAAAAACTCATTTGTTTTGTACAACATTCTTATTATTCAAAACATAATATCTAGCTTCAATCGCAGTAGAGAACAGGAGCAAAAAGTTTCACAAACACGTGGCAAAAACACGTTGTTACATGTTCAAAGACCATATATGTATGTAGTCCATCGACCCCATTGTACATTGAGTGCGTAGGTCAAGCTCACAATAAAGTGGCGTCATATATCATGGTATCCCACCGGAACGGTTGGCTGGCTTACACCCAGTTTGTATTACCCTAACAACCACCAACGTTCGACCTACCCACCCCCCTTTATCTGGCACTAAATCATAAGTACACACGATATTTGTACGCGAGTGTATAGGTTTCATTATACTGGTTTAAGACACGCGACTCAAGGTAAGAAATGTTAGAGAGGAAGTAGAAGTGGTAGTGGTGTACGATGACTCGTGGATAAGTTAAACACGTATATAGGTGTTTTTGGTTAAGAAATACCGCTTACTATTATGTGACTATAAGATAAAACAGGTATGATTCATCTATTGTAAAACTGATTTAATGCAATGATCATTTAATCTAGTTAATTAATTGCATTTTCGTTATTAAAACTTACTTCAAAACCAAAAAGCTAATATTTTCAGTAACTCCACGACCTAATGTTTTACTGCTTCCCTCATAACACTGAAGTCACGGTTTACGCTTCTAGGGCCACGTAAAAAGTGGAGTCTAGAGATTGGTTCGGTTTTTCGAACTCGCCTAACTAGCTAACAATCTCTATGTTAACACGCTGCCATAACAGTGTTGCTGTGTTCGGGCAATCATACATATTAGTGCCAGATTATTCTGAACGAGCGTGCTTCACCACTACGGCCTCATTGTAATTTAATATTATGTTAAATTGAAATCAAATATTAGTCTGTTGCTGATAAAATATGGTTAATTTATATAAAGATCATCATTATATAACTCATGCCTGAAAGGCACTATATGTATAACAAAATTGCTGTGACAATAAGAATCATTATACTAATTATCTAAGGTAACTATAAAGTTACAATATAGTTACCTTATATGGTACATATTTCACTACCTTCATTTTATTGTCACATGAATTCAAGTCTTCGCCCATTGCGAATGCAAAAAACTGATAATTGTAATTCTGTAGGGATGACATATTATTTCCTCGAAAACTTCATTATCTAAACTCGCCGATCACAAAATAGAAACATTAACTTTACTGCATGTATATATTTTTTTTAATATCGATAATCAGAGATGATAATCTACACCGACAGAAATTAATAATGCTACTGACATTTCGTAATCATATTATTCCGCATCAATACATTTAGTAGCCGCCAGAAATAAAGTTTGTAACTGTTCCAATTTAATGCATAAATAAACATAATCCTAATAATTTATTCTTTAATTATCGATTTTATTTAAATTTAAACTTTTTAGGAATGATATATTTATTAAATTTGGTAATTATTTATTCTTACAGTTAACCAGTTGTGTTTTTGACAACTATGTGTGTCATTGGCAAGATACTATTGTCCATGAAAAATACAAATTTTCCAGCAACTATTTAATGGTTCTATAAAGGTAATGATAAGTTACTAAATAAAATTGTACAAACGTTTCTTCCTTTATTTTTTTTTTATTTATACAAGTTATATCTGAGAGAGAGTTGTATATCGAGAGATGTTATATTAGGGAGATACAGAAAGTTTTCAGGTTTAAATATAGACTATAACTGTAACTGACTTTAAATGTATAGATTAGATTATAGAGATATTAGATATAGATTAAATGTATAGATATAGTATTTGACATTTAATTAAGTTTTTTTACAATTTTTATTATTAATTAAATGAGTTCGATTGAAATTTATAATTTCAATTATTTAATTATTTTTGTTTTTTGATTCTACCTTGTAGTGACTTTCATTAATATTTAAATAAGTTGTTATTAAGTTTGAATAAATAATATGGATGTATTAAAATTATTAAATATTTCTTCATCTTATATATTGGTAACATTGTTATGATTTTTAATGTTAATATATTTTTAAATAATTTAGGAATTCAAAAATCTATGACGTTTGAAAATACAATTAATTTAGTCATAAATTTTTTTTTAATTATATACAATTTGTTTTAATGTTTTTCTTTTTATTTAAAACAAATGTAGCACACTTAATCATATGTTTGAACGTAAACAAAAAGATTATAAACTTGAATAAAAATTAACCTTAATTTCATAATGATTATGTAAAAATCAATATGAATCTGAAGAAACTGTAAGATTTTTTTAGAATAAAAAAAATTTCGCCACTTAATGTTATAAATTTAAAATAAAATGAGTAACATTTTCTGATGAATTATCTGGATATAATTTCACTACAATTGGATCGCTTGTCCTATACTATTTAATAAACTAATGAAGTACTTACTTATTTAAAATTAGTTGCAAAGATGTTTTTTTTATTTGTTTACCTTTATTTGCTTCTCTGTTTCTATTATTCTTATCTAACTTTTGTTACGTTTCGTTTAATTTTTTATCTATGATTTTATCTGTCACGGTTTAATAATGTCGGAACACATGTATTCGATAACAGCTTTGCGACTCGACTGTACGAGATCAAAGATCCATAGGGCATGTTATTTTCATACTGAATCGACATCATCGCGGATATTCCATGACCGTGTGATAATTTTAACTGAGAACATCATATTTATTCAGTGAATTTAAGCTGATACATCTAAATCGGCTACTTAAGTAATAGCGCAAACGCTTTTAATACTTCACACGATATGATAACCAATAAAATAAAAGATATATTGAGGGCTGTCAACGGTGACCTTTAGAACTCGAATAATTTATACTTAACACGCAGATTAAAAATATTAATCGATTGGTTTTAGCTTAGCGTTATCTAAAACTGTTGCCTCATTGCGTTTTTATGCCAACAGCGAGTGAGTGTATTGGCTAAGCATTTTAATTCAGACACACTAACATACTGACGTTTAACTTTGAAGTATTAAAATTTATTAGTGGTCTAATTATATGCATTATGTTTTAAACCGGCAACAAGCATGTGCTTTTAATGATTTTTTTATTGGAAAGAGTATATAGTATAGCTTGGAGATCTCTAAGTCTATTTAACTTTTTATTAAAATTAAAAAAAGTACTAGGGGTACGCAAAAAGGCAATACTATGTTTGTATTTGATATTGTAGCTGCTAATAATATCTATTGAATAGTCTTAAGTGTTTTTTTTATGAGTTCCTAAAGTTTACTAATACGATTGTAATGAAAAACCTAATTTCAATCATGAGGGAATGTTAATATTAAATAAAAAAATAACCGCGCTCAGAGAAGCAGGCAAGTGACGGTTTAGTTTGAACATAAAACTTTAGAAATAAACACAAATCCAAACAAAATTAATACAATTTAAAATTGTTAATAATTAACATTTACAAACGAAATAAAGTATTAATTAGTAGAATCTATAAAGATAAAAATTACACTATCTGCAGCTATAAAATATATGAAATAATAACCTATTGCAGAATATTGAATAATTGTGTACTTATCTTGAATTAAATAAAATGTCAAAAAGTGTAGATTCAATTCTTAATTAATTAGATAATAGAATTTTCTAAAAAGATAAAGAAATGTTAGGGATGTTAAAAAATTATACATAATTAGCAAAAGAAATAAGCAAGGTAAGCTTAATTTACTTATTTATATTAGCTGATCTAGTAAACTCAGATTTTCTATTTTTTTTATCTATTCGTTGATTTCACGCATGTAAAAAGTGGAATTTTTTATAACATATAACTTATTCTATTTTAATTTGTTTATTACTTTAATTGTTAAAAGTAACATATAGCGGTAGCTAGTGCAATTAACGACATAACGTCTTATGTCTCAAGACAATAGCCACAATAGGATGTTATGTAAACATACTAACTATTACCTCATTGTTATGAAAAGGCTCGACTTCTCGTGTCATCATATAAAAAATAGTAATGTGAACAACGATTTGGATTCAAGTATTTTACAGAAGGCTTTAAAAATATGGTTGTTAACCATTAATTCTGCGAGACATTGCCGGAATCCAAGATGCATGCAGCATTAATTTCCGTAGTCGAATAGTAATGTAATATAACTGTTTCCGGTGTGAAATTATTCAAGTAAAACTACTAGAATAATGAATGTCATCATCAAGATAAAATACAAGCTTTAAATTGACGAGTGCAATATCCTGTGTTAAAATGTTTTGCAGCGTCATTATGTTACCATTAGTCGCACGTTTTGCATTGATATGAAAATTATTCCGTATCCGCGAATCAATACAGTTCCCGTACCAATGATTTCTAAACGCACCGACGTCGTTCAGCCGTCGCCCATCGCGGGCGCGGCTGCTTTCATCTATTGTCACAACCCGACGATCGCAAATGCCGGTCGCTGATCGCCCGGGTTGATTGGTACGCGGCGCGCCACAATTTTCTCCACAATTTGCGACAATTGTGGCGCTCGGTGACGTTCGAAAGTGCTCTAACTGTACGAACACACGTTTAACGTTACAAGGTAATGATGCTTATTATATTACGCGTACAAATTGCCGATGCAAGAATTTGCGGTTCTTGATTTCTTAAGTATAGCACAGTCTCAGTGAATAATAAATATACAAAATAAAAAAATAATTTACTAATTTTCGCTTTGTTTAAACGCAAATACTACGACTGCAATACAATCTCAACGCGTTTCACCATTACACGTGACATCATCTGGAGATGTTACGGGTTTGACTACACTATTAGTCGTATATTGGCCGTAGTATTTGCGATTAAATAAAGCGAAAATTATCGAATAATATTTTTACTACATTAAGTCACGAAGTTCCGCAAAGCAACGCTTGATTTATAATTTAAATGATAAATTAATTTCATTGGAATTATAATTTAAAAGATGAAAAAGAGAACTTACAAAATAATTTGGTTTTAAATGTTATTAACCTCTTTCATTGTTCATGTTTATATTACCCAAACATTTACAATCTCCCGATGTACAAGTTCCAGAAGTCATTGATGTAGCATGTACATCTTCTTGTTAATTTAAAAATTAAATTGGTTTATTTGCGATTTATCTAGAGACGATTTTTTAAAAAACACAAAATCTACAACAATAACTTATAAAGACGACAATTAGCTTGCATTCATTTTAATTCTTTCGCAAGTTATTATCCTGTAACAAAAGGTTTGGTAATGTTCACATGGTTAAGAATATAGTTTATTATATGGCACAATGCAATTGTTCAGTAAGCCTTTGTTACAAAGACACTCACACAAATGTCCTTACTTTACAGTAGCAATTTTTAAATTTAGTCATCAAATATCCTAGCTATGAGACTAGATTCTTCAATCTTTTATTCTTTTAAAGGTAATCACAATCTTGATTCGAAAAATTCTTAAACCCCTCTATTACAGTTTCCAGACATAAGAACTTAGTGGAAGAGATAGATAGAACTTAGTCGATTTGATTATAACGCTAACTAAAATAAGCAATGGATACGTTCAAATTTCCCTGTTACAGTATGTTAATAACACTAAGTTACCACTTGACTTCAATTTCACATGTCGTCGAGTAATAATGATGTCGAAAACGCTTAAGTATGGTCGCGGGGCCAGGGTGCCTCTCGTAGTGTCACTGCTGAAACACAACAATTAACTATCACGTTACTATGTGGCAAATCAACAATATAACGGTGGCAAATAGCCTGAATTGAATCAGGGACCTCGGCATTAAAAGGCCAGTGTTCCTAAGGGGCGTAAGCCCCACAGGGGGGCGTTTCTGTCATTTAGAGAGAGCATTCAGCAAGTTTAAAAAAATATCTAAAATAATCATTGCCTTTGTTTTGGGGGGCTTTGGATAAAAATTGCAAGGGTTGAGAAACATAGAAACATTTTTTTTTCAAAAGTGGGACATGAATAGGTTGGGAAATACTGATCTAGGCAGATAAAATTTTATTACCAAGAGAAGTAATAACGGACCATTTTTATTATAGTAGATTATTAAGCACGTCTTTCCTTTGATTTACATTAAATGCCCAGTGCATTTAAATGTAGCCCAAGCGATTTTGAGAGATTTATTCAGTTTTATGATTTGAATTTATCTAGACAATTAACGTCTTAATATAGTAATTTATTACTTTTAATTAGGAAAAAAGGTCAATGATAATGTAATCTAGAAAGGAAATAAGAAGCAAAGAAAAAGAAAACATTAGAGAACTGTTCACATGTGTAAATTTATCATATATTATACATGTATATTCTCTTGGTCTAATATTTTTAGTAAAAAGTATTTAGTAATAATATAATACCTAAATAATTCAATTAAATAAAAAAAATACGACGGTATGGTATTTTGTTTTTTTTTTTTAATTTCATAATCAAATCAATTCTAGTTTTTATTATCTGTAACAAATAAATCAATTTATAGATCTGTTATATAGACTAAAGATACGATTTTAATGTAATAACAGATCTTCAAATTTCGACGTTTGTAGCTTGCATTATTTTACAACTTATAATTTAAATAAATTAATGTGCTTAAAATTAAAATAATCATTTTTTAATGTTTTTCTAGGTTTCTTAAATTGTCGTAAAATTTTATTATAGTATTGGATAAGTGTCATAAATGAATGCAAGATCATGATTTTAGCTCACACACATATTTATTGAATTCCTGAACTTAAATCGTATGTGACATGTTTATGAGGTTAGTTTCAGTCCAATAAAGACGTGCGAGATTTCCATTCGATATATTGATCTTCAGCAAATTATTACTGCACGTGTATAACTTTAAATAACTTATTTTATATTGTCGGTTATGGGCTAACAATTGACATCGATTTCACCTGATGTTAATTGACAGTGAGGGTGTAGATCGTGAAAAATGTTCGCCCGGAATGCTTCTAGCTCTCACTTGTGACTGCTGGAATACGGCAATGGTGTTATGACGGCAGATTGATTTTGAGGGTGCTAACTAACAAGGCTAATTCGAAAAACCCTAACACCATCGACATCTCGACTACATCTGCGGCACGGGAAGCAAGCCCTAGACCACCGCATTACAAGGCAAGCGGTAAACCACTGCGCCCTGGAGGACAGCTACAATCGTTTACGTACAGAAGCATATAGTAGATTATAAGCGGTCCTTAGCGCGTCCCGACATAATATTAATTCCGTAATTATGCATATTTAACACAACCCAAACAAATTTAATCCACTTCCATCACGTTTCAAAGAACAATTTTCGACATTTCGATAGGAATGGAAATAGGGCCACTTCATGGAATATTGGTCTGGATGAGGTACATAATTATAGGTGTAACGAGGTGTCCAATGTCGTTGGTAATGTTATGTATATGTTTAATTCGGCAGGTACAGGGATGGAGATAGTGTCACTTCTTAGAATATTTGGTCTAGATGGGATACATAATTGTAGGCGTATCTTACGTTAATGGCTGAAGCCGCTGGTGCGATGGCTCTCTAACGGCGTCTCGCTCTGCTTCCTGCGCCGCGCTTTCGTAAGCCGATCCTGAAGATAAGGCTCCGTTGCCGCTTCGAGAGTTTTGTTAGTGTTGTCTCTTTTTTTTTGTTATCTCATTCGTGTATTTAAATTATTTTAAACCCCTATTCGATAACAGGCTCATACTTTGTGTGTTTTTGGTGTGTAGTTGTATCTGTAAGTAAAATAAAGAGTCTTGTATGGTCTTTAATATTAACATATAAAAGGATTTTGTTTTTCTGTCGCCAATAACCAGAAAATAGGATATATTCTGATATAACTCTGATCATTCGATGTAAAATAATTAGTAGATCATTTATAGTTTTAGTATATTTATTTTTAATAAATTTGAAGAGTCATTTTTTGTTGTTTAAACTCATTTTATATCAGCGACACGTGTGACACCGGAACACGGCAATGATGTTATGACAGATTGACATTGAGGGTAGTAGTTACAAAAAGCGGGTTTGAAAAAACCTATCGCCATCCGGACTCCACTACGCATGTGGCCAGGGAATTGAACCAAGGACTTTCGTGTTACAAGGCAAGCATTAAACCCTTGCGCCAAGGAAGCAGTAAGATAAAATAAACCAGTCACAATATCTTAAACTCCTTTTGATAACTTATTAATAATATTTTAAGCTCAGTCCCATGTCGTCGAAGTATTCACTCGTCGTATGCAAGAAGGTTAGTTAACTTAAACTTTAGTATTATCATATTAACTTGTTACTACAAAAAATATAAAATATACACATGAATGAATATTGAACGCGCATTAATCATACCATTCTATAACCATAAAGAGTAAGTAATAGTTACTGTTAACCTTGTATTGTTAACGTTCATAAATAATCCACAACGACTATTTTCTTCTTATGAAGTAAATAGTAATGATACTTACTAGTCAATACAATAAAATAAAATAAAATGTCAACTAATATGGCGTTGACCATACATAGCGCAGACTAGCATAAACATGAATTTTGATATCTGTGTATTGAAGAAGATATAATATTTTTTACAATATAATCTTTTGAAAGAGTAATTAATATATGAGAAAATTAACATAGACAGATGGGCTGACATTGCCATAAATGGCTTTAAGCTTCTAAAAACAATAAAGAAAAAAAAAGATGAACAAAATTTGCAACAGTGTAGCGCTGCACTGCGCCACATAAATAAAACGCTAGAAGCTTCATACACATAATAGTATGCATATTTTTTTTATATTGAATTCTGATTAAGAATAATTTATTTCATTATTGTTACTTATCCTCATACGGGTATACAAACCCTAAAATTATTAAGCGAAAGGTTTATGATATTATAAATGATTATGATTATTTGTGTCCATAAATACTTCTTAGTACATAATGATAATTCGATTTAAAACAAAGTTATAAAATGATAAACAAAAGGGAATATATTTGTGTATAAGTATGTAAACATGTGTTTGTGTGTTTCAAACATAGCGCAGTTTGAATTTTGGTATAACTTTTTTTAACTTTTTTATAATACCAGTTTTCTACATTCTTATTCCATGTTTAAGTTAATGGTACCAAATATCATACTCATACGTACGCAGTATTTTGGTAAGAAGTTTTCTCTTCACCTTATTATATTTATGTACATATAATTAATAAAAGAAAGGTGTGATATCTCGACCACATTATGAGAAACCGTTAGTATAAAACGACGTTAAATTTTATTTACTTCTATCAAAACATGATTACCTCTACCGTTGCAGAATGAAGGGTAGGAAAGTTAAATATATGAATTATAAAAGTTAAAATTGTAAAAAACTAAAATACGGAATTAAAATTATCACAAACTTATTTATAATAAAAATAACATCCTGAAAAAAAAAATAAACAGTAACCGTTAAACTTATAAAGTAACTATTATATCATACTAAGAAACATACATTAACGCAAGCGAAAAAACTAAATGCCTTATATTGTCGATCCATTAGAGGAATTGCAAAAACATAGTAAATTGATGGTATTCTGGTTAAAGAAAAGTTCAGTTACCTATTATAAGGTAAATGTAACGAATGTATATACATGTTATCTAAAAATAATGAAAAATACCAAAAATACAGGAAGAAACTTTCGCGTTCACGGTCTGTTAAATCTCCGTACGAGATAAAAATTTAACTTTCAAAACACTCAATTGTGTAAAGTAATTTAACTTTGATTTTATTTCAACTTTCCCAGACGTGAACAAACGGCGAATAAATAACGATTAAAAAAAACAATTTACGCACACACACACACACATAAACAAATGCTTGCACACTGCGATAAAGCAAGTGCATCGGACTTGTTAATTGTTCAAGAATGCAATAAAAACCCGAAACAGTTAATGTGAAACGTTACAGACATTACACAAATAAAATTAACAGTATAATAATAGATATAAAATATTGTTTAATTAAAAAATTATTAAACGCGTTCTATACGGTCTACTGAGTATTTTTTAATTAACTCCTGAAAAATGGTGTAGTCTCACGTTTTGAATAGACATTTTAGAAACCGGTTTTAAGCTTTAAAAACAATTTAAAATGATTATTACCTGCGTCGATGAATCCAAAATCAGTCACTATTGTAAGAAAACGGTTTAAGGAAGTAATTGTATTCATCGGTCGTGAAATTTTTAAACCAACATCTGTGTACTATATTTAAAAAAATAAAATTTTAAAAGGAAATACCATTTTAAAAAGTGAACTCATCGTCCAACGGCGAGAAATAATAAATTATTATTTACATTACGACAGATCTTAAGAGAATAATTTTTACGTAATTAGTAATAAAAACTTTTTGTTTTTTTATATAAAACCCATTAGAGACGTTAATAAGTTTCAAGCAGATGGTATGGTTGTAGAAAGAATAGGCAATTAACCGAATGGTACGAATTATGTAATGAAATGCATTTAGAAGCGTGCATCTGCTACATCGAACCCTTTCCCGTCCAAATCCAGTGAACTTTCTGATAATAATCTAATTAAAGACGCGTATTATATAATTGCACGATGGAAATGTATAATTTCACGGTATTATTGTTAATTTCGGACAGTTGGTCATACACGGAGAGTGAAAAATCCTTTTTTTTTTAAACATAACTACGTTACGGAGACCGGACGCCTCACAAAAGTGAATCCAAGATTACAAAGTATAGGCCAGACCGAAATTAGATTGGAGAAATTAGACGAATATGTGTTTTAACAGTAATGAAATGACGTTTAAATTAAATATACAGAGGAGTAAAACCACGATGTGATTCTAGAAAAAGATCATCATCTAAAAGAGAATCACATAATGCTTGGGACAATGCCTTTGTTGTTTCTGTTCGTGAAGTTTAAAACAGCCTTTACAAAAACGATTAAAACGTAATATATAATTTTATTTAAGCCAAAAAATATAGAACAGACCATCAGAGATGATTCTATATCTATGACTTATTCATTTTACATACTATCATGATTCGGGGTAATAGCAAACTGCATGTATCATCAAAACGGATTAGTGGCAGCGGCTTTGAGTTTCACTCATAGTCATCTAAACATTTAGACATACTGAATTTCTTATTGTAAATAAGATCAACTATATATCATAGAATGACATTATAAAGCATTGCAAAATCCAACAAGTTTCCTTTTGCGTCTTCATGCCGGACTCAATAAAACTACTGTTAATAAATGTTAATAATTTTAATGTATTGGTATAAAACGAACAAGGAAATTGTACAAACGCGTATTTTTTTAACTAAATAACAAATAATTTCATTAAATCTTAATTATGTTCATTGTAAAAATACTAAGACAATTCTCTAACAAGCATTACCTGTGGCTAGAAACTGCAAGACAGAAATATTCTGTTAAGCGATTCCTAAACGTTTCTTATGGTCCACTGTATCGTCTCTTATTTTTCAGATCACATACTTAACCATTTTTATATAGGCCAAATTCAAATCGAGCTAACCATTTCCATATTGTGTCACTTTGAATTTTTCTCTTCGCAATATCTTCCCATCTCGCCAAAGATCGTCGTCATGGAAGTCGATCTTTTAAGTAACATGTCTTGATATATATTTAAGCTAGAATAAAAGTAAATAAAAATTTTATAATAGGAAGAATACAAATAATTAAATATCAATATATTATTAAACTTAATCATATAATCTCAATCATCGACCTTTATCAATAGGGTTGTCCACAGGAAGTGCGTGTCGGAACTAGGGGTGGACGGGCGGTTGAGGGAAAGGGGTTCGAGGAGCGCGAGACACGTGCGCAATAACTTACCCTTTCAATAAAAATCTGGTACCCATCGGCTATTAAATTAAGCGATGTAGACAATGTACACCATATGCGACGATGAAGCTTCTGACAACAAAAAATAACTTCCTGTAATTAATAGAAAATTTCATGGTACAACCCTTCGAGATATATATGCATGTTGCATTGAAGAATTATCGCTAGGTCGTGAAAAAAGTAATTACAAATTCTAAACATATCTCGATTTCAAGACGACACATAAAAACTCCATGATTCTTTTACTCCTATGAAAAGAAAATTTATAACGTTCTGTTTTAAAATTAATTGTTACAGATCGTTTAAGAAATATTTTTAAGCCAAAATTTTCCACGCAATCAATCCAGATATTAATTGAACAAAAATATTTTTTATCAACAATGGGCCAACACTTGTACCCAAATTCAAAAAAATGTAAGTGACAATGAGTTCTATGGTGAACAGTGCCTGCACAGAATGCTCTAGGTCTAACCAAAGAAGATTTTTCTGCTAACAGATTAGACATGCGAAATGTTGTAATTGTAGATGGTGGTCTTTGCCAAAAGAATATTTGAAAGTAGGTTCTTATCCATAACAACAAGGTCGTAGATAGTGAAGCATGCTGGCTCAGAATACTTGGCTCACATAAAAAACATTTTCCTGGTGATCGAAATGTTCTAATTTTAAGTAGTGGTCCTTTCCTTAAAAATTTGTGCTGGACTAATCCGGAGAAAAACTTAACGTGATAACTCAAATTCTGGAATTAAATTTTTATTTTTAAATTTCATCACACCTTTTGTTTCTAAGATTGGCATCAGTGATACGGACGTTAAGGACTAGAATACTGTTAATAAAGTAAGTTTGAACAAGCCATGACGGTACAATCTTAGTGTTAGTATTGTCAATAGATAATCTGCGTAGCACGACTTTTCTTTATTTTCTATTATTACCAATATCAATGTTATAAAACCAAGTTGTTGCATTCAACACCCGACATTATCTCGTTGCAACTGAGATACGCATCGGCTGTATCAAAATGTTTTGTACCAACACTGGTTATCTAACATCTGCTGCACGCTCCGTTATTAATAGAGGAAATTGCTAATTGTGTTAAACAGCGCTCTAGTGTCGACGTGTTGGGGCAAACGCTTGCCACAGATATTCCAATGTTGGTACAGCATCGGTGTGTAAAATGTAGAATATAATTACCCTATATGTTAGATTTCGTTTCTGATCATAAAAATCTTTACTAAATTGTGAATACATATTACGATAGTTACAGTTTTATTATAACCTTTTTTTTTGTTTTATCGTAGAAAAACCAATAAACTTTTTATTTATATACGTAAAACCTTTTGATTATGACTAATAATAAGATGAAAGGGTATTCCATCTCTACTTCCTTCTTATTTATGTAATTGTTGTTTATATATCGAACATAAACAAAATAACATCTAAATCATGCAAAATACCAAATATTCTAACTCTTTAACTTAACACCAGTCTTACAAATGATATCCGCAAATATATCCTAAACACAGCCACTACTTTGTAACACTAGTACACATTGAAGTACTAGTCCTGCATCCCTCTTAAAAGGAGCAGTTTGCTGTTGCACTAAAATTTTCAAATATTATAAAGACCTGCTCATCCACTAAACGTGATGGAGTGCAGATAAGCCCAGTGCCACTTGACTGGCGGCAGCGCCTCCTACATTACAACCCCAAATGCCGATTCAGGCACGTGCGTATATTAGACTGTAAATTATTTTAATAAGAATACTGGGACGATTATAGAAGAGTCATTAAAACGTGTTAATATTGAACAAGACTATTCGTTTATTCTTACATTATATTAACAATATATAATTATTATAATGGACAAGTCTTTTATTTGCTTTTTTTCTTGTTATTGATTGTTTCATTAGTGATTATAATTTTAAGAACACCATATAGTGCTCGTCGCTTTGAGATTTAACTTATTTGTATAGTAATTTCAGAAGCTACCGATTCTTTCGAAATGCAATACTTAAATGGCTATCCCATAATGCTTTCGCGAACTGGCGATTCGAAAAAGTTGAAAAATCTAATAGTTCTGAAATTCACTCAAATGTACAGTATTAACAATTAAAACAGGCGCTGCAGTGTTATGGTACCGTTTACTACTAAATTATAAGCACTAAGCATCACGTGATTGGATGGCGATAGAGTTGTTCGAACCCGCCGAAGGCCAGGAGTATCCGGGCGAACACCCTTCACCATATACGGGTTAATTAACATTTAACATCAAGTGAAATCGAGGTCAATTATTAGCCGGTAACAAACAAAAAAAAACTGTGTACTTATATGCATCCGCTATTACAACACTTGCTAAATTGTGTATTATTATCATATAATTATTTACAAATCGATTATTCGTGTTTTTATTTATCGGATTGCAATCGAAGATCGAACAGTACCATCAATGATTCACATCTTCATGGAAGCGCCAAGGCGAACGCGTCAGCGTCGAGGTATGGCCGCCTACCGCCGATCCCACGGTCGGCCATGTGACGCATACGACAGCATAGATTAACAAACCGACGCATAGAAAGGTAATAAGATTCCATGGACAACGGTCTATTCCGTAAAAGATTTCAGGGTTTCTCGTAACGCCCAGACTTAACTGCGTCCGTGCAGCAATCGTTTACCATTTGTCTTGGAGCACGGAGATCCCGGACTCGATTCCTCGGCCATATTAGTGGATATTAGATAGTAGTACGATTTTGCCGAACCCGCTTAGCTAGCTAGCACCTTCAAAGTCAAATTGCCGCCATAACAACATGGCTGTCAGCCAAATGAATAGATAAACAAGGAGGATAGCAATGTATATTGCTGGAAATTTCTCATAAACCTGACTTCCCTCTTATAAACAGGGTATTTTTCGAAACTTTCCCTCTTAACCCCAAAACTGTTATGCGTGCTTATGCCTAATCCTTTCATAATTCTAACAAGACATCAGCAATTGGTAAACGGTGCGTCAGCTCTAGTTTTTGTTATCCTAGTTAAAGCGCTGGCTTGGACGTTCGAGTAAAACCAAATCGTGCTCCTCGTCATAAGTCTTGCTTCCTCGGTTGCTATAAAATTAATTTAATAAAAATAACTGCTATAAGTATCACTGAAACTTTGGTGTAATGGAAACTGTTTACACCAGGGTTTGTGGATTCGATTCGCGCTTACACAAACATTCATGTGATGACCATTTGTGTTTGTTCTGTGTCTGGCAATTAATGTGTATTTAAGTATGTATTTATATATCTTTGTATGTACATCAGTTTCTGATAACCCATACTATAGGTTATACTTGGATACTTATCATGAAAACAGAAAAAAAAATAAGTCACTCATCATAATTACACCTGATTTATAAATTTGTGAGAGAAAGAACCCCTACCAATAACCTGTTCGTTCTTATTTAAAAAAAAAGCTACGTAAATTGAAATATTTGTAGATGACTTATTCCTTGTCAAAATATCTATTTAAAGGGGATTCAAGATCATCAAAATGGTTGTATTGTGTTTTAGTTCATTTATTTAGGTGATAGCGACGAAATAATCCCACATTATAAACAACTAATTCAACAATTTACTTGCACGTAATACCTTTCTCTATTACGAGTAAATATGCTTTGAATATTGAGTAATTATTAACGCTCTAATAAATTAATTTTCAATCATAACTTCTGTTAGAACACAAACATTAAATATGTGATAATAATGTTACCATAAATGGATATGCAAGAAGTATTATTATAAAGGAAAATTTTACCATGAGTTGTTATCTATTATGAATACGATAGTCTTCCTTTATTCATAATTTAACAATTTCTCATCTAAGAATACGTGGCATATGCCTACTGTTTCAGTGACAACATATTAAAACACTATACATTTTTAAACTGCTACGTACGGTCCTCTTGTGAGAAAGAAATACTATTCACATAATTACGAACCGATTTTATGATATCATTTGTATAAATATGTCACTACATTGCATTTAACAAAGCGATATTTGTTTATTATTCGGTCATAAAGGCTTACGCGTCGTTGTGATCATAGCGATTGTTTGTTTTTTCTTGTAAAGTTTGTCAACATCGATGACATTCCAGGTTACGTCATCCAATGACTGAAATAATCGCTGTAATGATAGTTGTAAGCAATCCAAAAAATATGGTTAAATCAATATATTTTTTTTCTTTCCAATGTTCTTTTTCAGCAAAATGTCTTTATGTAAGTGTATTTATATAGCAAAAGACTCAGTACAGCGTTACCCAAATATTTATCGATATTTATAAGAATTTTCATGACACGCTCAAGTCGTATCGTCTTTGTAACGCGGAAATCCCAGGTTTGATTGCTGCTGCTGCTGCTGGATTCGGTGAAGTTAGCGCTGTTAGTCTTAGACGACTATTACAGCTTTATCGAAACTGGC
>DWQX01002979.1:0-19540 GCA_018245475.1 Pharmacophagus antenor
ATATAGTTCAATTAATAAATTAATATTTTTTTTTTACATTTACAACACAACTGTCAGCAAGCCTTGTGAAGTGGTTGGCGCTTTTTTTTATTACAAACATCACGAGATCGCAACTTAAATTGTTAATATATGAAAATAATAATTTTGAGAACCAATAACATATTTAAGTAGTGTAAGGAAAAGTTTAAATGTAATTCAAGTGAAATTATGTAAACGTATTATTATTTATACATATAATAAAACTGTAACTCAGCCAAATCTGTACATTGAATATTTTCGGAAAAGTTTTAACTGATATGACCCTCTGGAGGATATAAAAGCGAAAACATTTTTTTGGATTTTTTATCTGTTTGTTTCATTGACCGCGAATCACGAGATAATTATGAACAGGTTTTCAAAAAATTTGACAAAAATGTCGTTTATTTTATGGAATAACAGTTAGGGTACCTTTTATGTCGGAAAAATAAGGAGTTCCTGCGACAGAGCGCGTAAAAACATATTCCTCATACTGAAATGAATTATCTCAAAACTAGTAAAATACTTTTCATCTCAGAAAAATTGAACGTTCCCATTGGATTAAGTAATATATGTTTAGTTTAACAAATCATCACCTGATGGCGCTATCGCAAATTTTTCGTAATTATTATAATGAAAGTTATCCAACGAGAAACTCCTAGGAAATTGAGAATGGTTCACCTCTTAACAAATTCATTCAATGACTGTTACGTATATAAGAAGTTCGCCGGGATAGCTAGTATAATAATATAATCGTTACATAATACCAATTTAATCATCAAGTGATAAATATTTTTGTTATAATCATTAGCCTGCTTTATTTTTATTGAAATAATATCTTTTTATCAATACATTAAGTTGTGTAGCGATATGGAATAAGTAGTCTTACTGTACATGATACGGCTTGCGTATGGTAGAAGATTCAAATCAAACATTTAATTAATGTAGTATTTCATCTTCTAGCATTGACCAAAAGTTAAGTTAAAACGAATGTTATAATTATACCACTATTTCCATCATTGTTTTAAAAAAAGCTGCCACCCATACATTATTATTATCCGCTTTGACTCACCATTTCATCTGTACTTCGCAGGCAGACACAATAATTAAAATAAATCTTTTCTTTTTTACGTCTAGGTTCAGTTGACGTCTAGATACAATAAAAATTAATTTTACTTGTATAAATTTTAACGGTTTTGTTGTAATTTTGATAGTATTGTATTTTATAATAAAATAAGATTTGTTCATATCTTTTTCGTTTACCGGTATAAATAAAAGATACAATGCAATAACAATAAAACTTAGCAATTGTCTGTGCTTTTCTAAAGGAAGATACTTTTGAAAATTGTTATTATACGTCATAAAAGGTTTTGTGTTTTGTTGCTTTTAATTACATGCGCTACTATATAATTTTATAGAATTGAGCGCGAGCGGATAAAGAAATAATAATTGCAATGTGAGTACTATGTAAATAAAATTCGCATGCCGTAATACAGTATCATACTTCCCAATAAACACAATACAGTGTACTTCGAACTCCATCGCATAAGCTAAACTTTTGTTTGCCTCTCATGTTGCTCTTAATTTTTTTTTGTAATGAAAATGGACAAATAAGCAAACGATCAATCAGCATATTTCATATTAACTGGTAGGCTTTGAGTAGGGAATATCGGAAAGTTTGAGCCGGCAAGAGTATTGCATAGTTCGCTGTTCACCCACCGAATGAATATGAGATTTCTCCACAAGAAAATAGTGAATACAAAATTCCCTGATATGAAATACGTAAATCAGTGTAAGTTATTTTCTTTCGCTAGGTCGTATCAATATCCTCCTAAAACTCTAGTGGAAACAACTGATTCTAAAATATACATAAATATTCAAAATAATGTAGAATATGTGATAAGTCTGTAATATATCATGACATTTAAATTACAGTACTATTATTAATAATAATTTCGTTATCTTGTAATGTGACCTTTATGATAGCTTTATAATGTTAATCAGTTTTTGACAATCTATTTTTCCATTTCTTTAAATGTTGTAAAATATTACCCAAATATTTTAAACTACGCCACATAAAAAATTGATTAGCAAATTAATGACTACATTTATTTCTAAAAGTACTTTTAACAAAATTTACGAATCGAAAATATTTCATAAATTGTATGAAATAAAAACATTTATTTAAGGCGAAACTAGCATTAATCGAAGCATAGTAGAGAAAACTGAAATGTTGGGTGAACGATAAATATTATAACTTGGATGTTTGAACTACCCTCGGCACGCAGAAATGGAAATACGAAATAGATGCCTACTTTACTTTCTACTTAATTATGGGTCTGTCCATTTCCATGCATAGTTTTTTCCGTTTACATAACACGTTGAAAAAAGATTCAGTCAAAATTATGGTTCTACCGTACATTTCTGTTCTCGACCGAAGGGAAGAGGCAGTATTTTCATTCGAAGTGTTTTATTCAATATATGTCACTCATAACATTTTAGTGGGTGATTCAATTATAGTGACTTTTTTTATTCGAAAGATTAAACCTCAGTGATAAATGGGAGGGAAAGTAGAAAATATTGATTTTCGATTTGTTAATTACTTCTCTTCCAACTTTGAGTTCTTATTACGTTATTTATTTAGAGACGGTTCTATATGTTTTTGTATAAAATATAAAGAGTTTAAATAAAAACTGCGTTTAGGAACTTGAATGGAAAGCTACACCAAATTTTAAATAGAAAATATAATATATAAAGATTTTAAATAGAAAATATAATTTATAATAGATAAAGACTGAATAATTATAGTAATTCACTTTAATGATTATAATGGCTGCGATGAGGAAGGGTATAGGTATGGATGTGTCTACGTAGGCAGATTTATTTTAGTAGGTTCTTCAAGGACGCACATGTTTCCTTCGCTTTAGCTTGAACTAATCGATTCTCCATCCATACATTGAGTATGAGACAACAAAATTTTCACTTAAGAATCAACGCTAGGTATAAGCAAAATTATTTCGATATATTTTATAAGTAGTACACTTGACAATTGACTCAGCTTAGGGAAGATGGTTAGTATTCATTTAGACGCTTGAAAGAAATACACTTTTTATATCGCACCGCTGGTGCTTTTCTGTCATTTACGCAAAAAAATAATTTTTAGGAAAAACCTTGAAGAATTGTATATCTAAAATAATATGATATCTCTAGATTTAGACGAAATGAAGAGTTTATGCTATAACATTACCTTTTAGTTTAATTTACAGAAAATATAATATACCAATAATATTATAAGAAGATATACATATTACGTTATTCAGCAGTTCTTTTTTAAGATTTGCAAGTGTTGCACTGTGGTTGAGATTTAATAAAATAGTTAGATAATGGGAAATATTAAAGCTCCCTGGTGCAAGGGCAGTAAATACATTTCAATGCTATAGCTATAATATTTAATGGCCTCTTCAACACAAGTCACAGCCCCTATGCAGGATTGCTTATGATAATCAATTAGTACAAGTGCGCAAGCAATTTCCTTACGTTGTATGGGACGTTGACCACAGTGACTAAGTCGTTTTCTGTGTTGGGATAGGATTCCTCGGCATCAAATTCCAGACGCTCCACACGACGATATCTGATTATGTCATCTTCTACACTTTCTATTACCCTGGTTACGTATACCCTATAATAACAATGATCCATTTTAATCGATAAAATAAATTGTTTGTTCTAAACTGTGTAAGCTACTTAAGAATTTGAGTTACTTCTGTGGCGCAGAAGTTTACTGTTGACTATGTAACGCCGAAGTTCCGGGTTCGATTATCGGGCCACACGAGTAGTGGAGTCTGGATGGTTGTAGAGTTTTTCCATCCCGTCTTGCTAGTTACTGCACACAATCCGTTCCGTTTCGGAAGTTACATATGTGAGAGCCAGATGTATTTAGAAGATTTACACACTTAACCTTCTACGGCCTCATCGTCAATTAACTTAAGATGAAATCGAGATCAAGTGTTACTCCATAACCAATAAAAAGTGTCCATTTTTTATGGGACATCCACGATATAAGGCAAGTGGTTTACCACTGCGCCACGCAAGCAAATACTATAAAATGAATAAAATATCAAAAGCATGAGTTTTATAAATAGAAAATAAACGTATTGTGAAAACTCCAAAGAAAGAAAAGTAAATATTACTAATGGAAAAAGCTATCTTATAAATGTATGTAAGAAACCTACTCACTTGTAGATATAGGGTCCAACCTCTGTCACTACCGGTACACCACCAGCAAGAACATCCTCTGTATTAGAGATGTTAAAGAATCTTATAGTAAGGTTAAGGGGAAAAGGAATTTCTTTAAACCTTTCCATTTGTATGGTATCATTAAACAGTACAACCTCCTGCAAAAAGAAAATGTAATTAATGAGACTGTGCCTAGTTTATTGCCAGGCATTGTATTTAATATTACCACTCTTTATTTATTAAAGAAGTTTAAGCTATACATTTAACGAAAACCTGTATAGTAAATTCTCTAATCAAATATAATTTGTCTCCTAGAGATTTCTTTTGCACCTCTTAAGACAAGTTTAACCGCAAAGGACGATGCAGCAGAAGAAAGCTAAAGATATTTTTAAAGAAAAGTGCAGACCTCTGTTAAAGCAAATATAAAGCACAATCCTGCGCAACGAAAAATTTAATAATATGCGTTCAACAAATTGTAGCATATAAACCTATTCATATACTTTTAAGATCAAGTCTATTACTTAAGTGCCTGATTATGCGGGAACGTGTTGATTACCAAGTTATAAGCGCCTGCGATAGCAACTTTGATTAATAAACTTATTGTACTTATATTTGTAACAGTAACTTACATTTGTTATAAGATCTTCGATGATGCCAGGAATGTAGACAAATGTTAAAACTGTGCTAGTCACCACCAACACTACTCCTACTATGGACGTAACTATGCCACTTATTATTCCGCACATTTTTTATTAATTTTGTGCAGATTATTATAGTTTATTGCCCAAGGTAAGTGCGCTCGTGCAAAGACCGATTTAAAAAAATGATAACTTTATTGTTCTCTGTATTTCTTTCTATACAACTGTATTGATTAGGGTTACACATCTTTAACGAGGTAACTAAAACCGTTTCATAATTTGTAATCACACGATATAAATAGGCTTTAGATCTGAATGTATCCAATCTTATAATGCGTGTCTAAATTATTTTTAAACTTTTATATAAAAACAGGTTTGTCTAAAAATGTTATTCACACGTATCTGAGATGGACCTTAGAATATCGACGGATTTACTTTGTTCACCGCTTTGTGACGGAACCTAGCAGCGTACAAAGAATGCCATAAATGTGTATATCGTACTGGGCAATGGATAATTATAATATTACGACCTTCTTGTAAGTACTAAAAATAAGATGAGATGAATGTGACTCAAAGCAACTTTTGAATGTTAAATCGATTTTATATATATATAAGGATTTGTTACATTTTTTGATAAATTTCTGAATCATTGTAATATACAGAACCATTTAAATTATACGCAATCAGTAATTATGATAAATATAACAATCGATTATTTTGTAACATATAAGATGCATAAATAAGGTGTTATCTAAATTATCAAATAATTAATAAGATACTGGTTATGCTGGACGTAAAATATTTTCTTTTATTCAAGGTCTTATTACTTAATATTAATCTTAAACATTAATGTTCTAGATTTACGAATGGTTGTTACATTCAATTTAAAATTTTATAATATAGCACATTAGTTAAAGAGCATAGATTTTAACAAGGTATTTACTTACACCTGCAGGTACAAAAACACCTTGATCTACTGAACACGTTTATAGTCCTAAGTATCTTTCATAATTAAGTTTCCAACCTTGGCGCATATATTGCTGAAAACAGTCCTCTTCTAACATAGTTAATATAAAAATATGACAAGTATTATAAATTCTACACAATTAAAGTATATCTAATGTTTTTTAAATTGTAAAAACAAAAAGTTATACCCATATATAAATGACACCAAAGAGGAATTTGTAATAACGTTATTTAAAATGAACATAAAATTTTTGGGAGATTTAGAACAAAAATTATTTTACAATCGTAAACGTGCAGTTTGTAATATTAAAAATTTATTTTAAAATATTCGCACGTTTTTAAAATTCTCATATGAAGACTTTAAATTTACAAACTTGAAATTCATATTGAGGTCATGACACATAGCCATGGTATGCAGCTAAGCTGTGATGTTCTATTTATTGGGTATGGTTTAACAGACATATAATTTAAAATAAATCAAAGCTTTACTCTATTTTGAATTAATTTAGGTGCTCATTAGCTATGAATATAGCTGCATATGAACCTGATCGTGTTTCCGTGAGCGCTTGGTCCTTAGATAATCCCGATTCATCGGGATATTCTTTCGCAAATTCTTTAACACCTCTATAGCTACGGATCACATTTCCATAAACTGTTGAACGAGTGTCATAGTTTTTGTCATGAAAGTTAAACGTAGCGCAGATTCTGCCTCTGCCTACCGACCAATAGTGTTACTTCATGAAGTAGTTAAGCTCTTCGGGTTCGGTCATAACTAACCGCCTCATTCGGCAGCTCAGAGAGGTAGAACCCGATTTATCGCTCCAACAGTATGGCTTACGAATGGGCTATTCAACAATGGACGTTATAATTGTCTATTAAAACTCATTATGATAAAGTAGTTACATAAGTCGGGGTAATGTGTGGACATAGCTAATATGTTAAATACCTTGATTTAGTCGTGCACAAGGAAGGCACTTAAATAACATCGTGTACCATAGTTATAGAGATTTTATTGTCCGAAAGATTCATTTTGTATTGTGGGAATCATGGCCTTACTGTGTGGTAGGGAATGAAGTGCGGTATATCCTAGAGTTCAGTTTTAGGACTCTTTCTGTAAAACATCGATTACGAGTGGGTCCTATGGGACGGATTCCTCGCTTATACCAACGTAATCTGTTGTGCACATGATACTTTGATTACATCCCGGAGGTTTACACGCAAGGCAGGCTACCCGTCTTACTAATGCATCGGTGGAATAAGCTGTCGGCATGATAAGAATACTAGGACTTGAGGTAGTCAAAAAAGAAGTCTGAGGTCATGGTCTTCCATGAGGCCGGAGATGCGCTGTCTTTTAAGTTTTGTCGTTTGAAGAAAATAACACAACTAGAACCTTAAAGCATTATTTATTATTTTTCAAAGTATTCATCTTGACGTTTTGTACAATTTTCCATTTACACGAATCAGTTATTAAAACACTCATTCTACTCCAAACTCGGTATGTTTAAAATGGCCGACTTGAATTTGAATTTTCTTAACTTTAGGAAATGTAAAGAAATCGTTAGGGCTTAGGTCAGGGCTGTATAGGGGATGGTCAACAATTACTACGTTTTCCTGCTTCAAATAAACATTTTTTTTAATAGCAGTATGTGTGCTTGCGTTGCCATGGTGTAGGATGATGCGTCGCTTTGGGTTAGATTTCTGAACTTCGGCGATGACTTGTGGCAAAAAAACTATGGTATACCACTCTGCATTAACCGTTCTATGATCTTCAAGCGCAATTGTTACAACGGGACCCATTTTTGCTACGTAGCCGCCATCTTTGAAGCGCTTCGAGAGCGAATAACTTTAGTCGGCTTTAGCTCGTTTCGGAAGACCCAGGTTCTGGATTGTTGTTGGGAATAAGAGTCTTAGGCATAAATCCAAGGTTCGTCACCACTAATAATGTCGTAGACGTGATTTGACTCTCCTCGCTTGAATCTTTGGAGAGTTTTCTCACACTATCTGATGCGGGCCGCCTTATCATCTTCGGAAAGCAAATGCGGAATCTATCCGCTAACTAACTTTCTCACACCAAGCTCCTCATGCAAGATCTTTTGAATGGTTGTCCCTGAGATGTGTATTAACGCCTCTATTTCTCGATATCTCACATGACGATCTTCGAGTATTAGTTGTCTCACAGCAACGATGTTTTCTTGAGTAAAAGCGAATTATTTTTTTTAGGCTTCAAAACAATAAATCCACGTTTCGTTTCCTGTGACAATGTCATAAACAGCATTAGAATGTTCACGGTCGTACTTCAGTAGCATCTGTGAGCACCATTCCACGCGAGCCCGCTTATACTTTTAAAATCATAAAAATCATGGCTCTAAAATCTTTTTGATTGATGAATTCCATTTTCGTTGCGTGCGTAGAACTTTGATGTGTATAAAAACAATTGACAAATAATTTCCCGCCAATTTCTTTTTATTACTAAGAAGGATGCATCGTTTCAAAAATATAACATTAAAAATTCAAATAGTTCCGATTAGCTAGAAGTGCAAAACTTTTAGTGTGCCCCATATAACTCGTAGACATTACAAGCACTTAGTAAGCCTTAATCTAATGAACATGTTTATTACCCGAAGTTTTCTGCTTAAAGTTTTTACAAAAAACTTTATCATAATGAGAACAAAAATATTTAATGTAAGAAATCAAGTTATATTTGTGTAGGGATACGGTGATTTTATTTTGGAAAAAAAACTAAAAATTAGATTGTTTTCTTATGTACAGAACAGGTGATGAAATATTACCAAAATAAAATTAAGGTAACATTTATAAAAGACTTTTATTTAGAAAAATGATGGTTACAGAATGAAATAAAATACAATTGGTTTCTTAAACTATATTTTATTACGTACTTATTTGGTAGTTGACAACTGAACTTGAATAAATGCTTTAAGAAATACACGAGAACGAAATTACAAGAACTTGTATGCATACATGTTTCTGTAATATTGTTCATCTCAAGCACAGAATAAAAATATTCTTAGATAATCCATTAATTTCCAATTTACACAATCTAATCGCAAACACTGACAAATACATCAAGTAATTTAATCACAATTAATGCAACATTTAAATCCAATATTATTATTATACACCGAGATCACTTCAAAGCTGAAGTTTGTAATATTCCACTATATTACTTAATCTTATTAAAATCTATGTTTCACACCACTTACCCAAAAACGAATACGAATTAAGGTATAATGAAATAATTTAAGAAAAATACTGATACAATTTTGAATTAATTTGAAATTAAAAATTTCAAACCCATTTTGCAGGCTATTGAAAAGGATAAAACGAAAAACGAAATTTCGACAATTCCTAAAAGCACCATGAAATAATTTCTATACACCGATAAAATACTTTCACAAAATCAATGTTGTGACAATAAATTCGAATAAAACACTCTTAGTAAGTTGATACTAGGTAATTTACGTCATCTTATATTACGTCAAAATCTTATGACAATACGATGAACACACACGAATTTCGAGAATTTTAAACATTACATGAATTTTAATGTACTAACATTGTATATATTTATCACATGTAGACACGTAGACACAAACTAGACAGGACATTTGAAATATTCAATTACACATCATCCATTAATATCGAAAACATCGACAGAAATTTAATATTAACAAGAATAAGAAAGTGTGTGACCATAATGTTCCACTACCATTACGTTATGATATATTTACGTAAAATATTCAACTTTTTTATTTTTTAAGACATTGACACATACATTTTATGATTACATTGTATAAATAGTGAAATTGAACACATTATCGCCTTTGAATGATGAAATTGTTATACGACAGAGTTGTTAAGCATTTTATAGTTGTAACTTTTTATTTATTATGTACATATTTGGGTGATGGAGTGTTAAAATGAGGTAAGTAAACACATTGACTACGTAATAATGTTACTCGTATCATATAATCCTGCCGATTAGTTAATATGGTTTGAAGTTACCAAATAAGTTTTGTTTCTACACCTAATAATTAAAGAAAAATATTCTGAATGATGAGTTTATTTAGCCTACTAACATTGATTAAATAAGATATTTAAATTCTGAAGATTCAGTCTCTTCATAACAAGTACAATGAGCCTACAATATAGCAGTCGAATGTATACAACCCTAATAAATCTAAATCAATTAAAATACAATATTATCTCTATAGTCATGCACATAACTAGATTAGATTCGAATGATATAAATGTTCTACAATAATGCGTAGAGCCAAGTCTTACAACTAAAATAATAAAACATTTAATTAGTAAAATTTGTAGACAATAATTATCATTTACTTCCTAACAATTATTCACAACAACTATTTTCCTCGTGGAGGTTCATACGAAGCACTATAGTGCGTCACGAATAATTATTAACCGTTGAAATGCAAGGAGCAATTTTCTTCTCCCGAAATGTTTGTTTCAAAGCGACCGGCGCAATAACGTGAGTGGACTTACTCAATACCACACACTACATCTGACAACTATCCCAAAAGGATTTATAATTATTTTCTAAATTTACGGACATATTTAATTAAATTAAACTTTACTGATTTCATAACTTATAATTTAACTATTAATTTTCTGACATTTTGTATGTAATAATTAAAAACCCCAGTCCTGGCGTAACCATGGTGCGTCCAAACACTCGTGTAATAAATTGTTAAAATTAACGCGATGAGATCTGTAAAATGTAGTTACATCAAATATTTTAGCCAGTTTGGGTCCGATATAGTCCTTTATCTTAAAGAGTGATAATAAAACTAACTCAAAAGGTACCAAAACATTCTCTTAGTTTCACCACCGTCAAGGTTCTTTGTCGCATCTTAATTTAAAAGTCAGAGTAACCGCTTCAATGCGCCGTAGTCACCGACGTCTTGACCGTACGCTTAGCGTGTTTAAATCGCGTACAATAATAAATATATTAATACAGTTACACCTAAATTCACTATTTCACCCCTGTTCATTCTTTGTTATACGACTTCAACGCACTAATACTTTAACACTGAATCACAGTAGGTGTGGTGACATTTAACATCTGTTCACATTTGCATATAGTGTACTAATATGTCATAATATTGTATTCCATAGACAAAAGGGAATCTTGTTGCCTATGAAAATATTCAATTAAATTACATTTCTTCGTCTGTCGAGTTTTTATTTTGTACGAATATATGGAAGATATTGCAAGAGTAGAATTTAAAAAAGTAAATAATTTCAGTTATAGCTAACGAGATTTTAGTTATAATATAATATTTCATAAAATAAATGAACTAATGTAATTTAGTTGAATAATGAAATCTGTGATACTCAACTATTTTGTCGCGGCACACAAGGAAACAGAAGGAAGCATTGTAATGTGTGTACGAAGGTCGGCAGCAAAACTGCTGCAAACTCGCAACTTACTACACTTCTAACCTGACAAACCTGGCAGGGCAGCTATGATCTTTTAAATTATTTTTCGCATGGTAATAGCAGAGTTTTATACTCATTTTATCTTGATATATTGTTATTGATTGCTTTGCTTGCCTGAGTTTTTATTACAATTTTCCCTGTATATACAGTAAAGTAAAGTAATGTACAGTAAGTGGCGTAGCACAGCGGTTGAGTATCACTACATTAAATTTGTGTATGCGGAGGGGGCATTACGTTTACGTTTCACGTATTCAGTGGTCGTAGTTGAGGATGGAGTCGATGGAGAAGTCCGGCCGGCGGCGTGGCTCGAGCATCAGGTAGGTCTGCAGCGTGTGCAGCGCGCTCTGGTCGGGCGCGGGGGTGCCGCCGCCCGCCGCGCCGCCACTGGCCTGCTTTCAGCTGGGCTTTTGCTGCACCTCGCGCATTAATAGCTGAGCGATAATAAACACAATGTTTAAACCTGTTTATTCAATTTATGCTACCACATAGAACTTTTTGAAGTCTAGTAATTTAAAGTCAACAACAATACTTCGAGAACCGCAGCAGCGTTGTCGTCTTTTGAGAAAGGACTGGAAGCGTTTTACGTTCATTAGCACGACGTGAAATCGCAATATAAGCGATTTAAAGCATAAAATTGGAGAACTAATTTTTGTCATCAAGTTATCACAAATTAAATCAATAAATAATATAAAAATGCAATTAACCTGATGCGACCGCTCTGATGTGATTGTCTCGTTGGTGCGCATGGGCCCGGGCGTGGCGCGCACCTGCGGCCCGTTCTCGCGCGAACAGCGGCTCGGTTCCGGCGGACCTACGGATACTGGCCGTTAAAAACAAGAAAAAGAAAAACAAACAAATATATATAATCCCCGAACCAAAACAGTGGAATGCTTCATTATTAGTAACCTATATGTTCCTTAAGCGATGTATGATGGTGAAGTTATATATACTACTACCCAGAAATGCTCGCGTCGTTGTGTTAAAATGAGTATACACACTATGTATATATGTATGTATGTATATGTGTGTATGTATATATATTTATGTGTATATATATATATATATATATGAGGCGAAGGGGATGAATGGGAATGTTAAAATTTAGGTATTTGTTACAAATGTGTATGTATGAAAAATTTGATTATATTATTTTTTTACATTTTCGCGATCCGTCAAGTCACACATGTATTTTATGATCGAATCTCGACCATAAATATGATCACTACATTTGTATTTACTTACGCGAACTTATATTATTTGTAAATGCACATTTCACTACATTTGTCGGAGAGTACCGCGCTGGAAAAGATAATCACAGTTTTATTAAAACGAATACGTCGAACAACCCATTTTTTTATTGACAGTGAAAAACTTTATCCTTTATGTTTTTTAAGGTAAGATTAATCTGTGATGATTTATTTTTTAAATTGTAATTCACATTAAAACACGAAAAGGTAAGATTACGATTATTACCTGTTGATTTACGTCTTTAAGAAATACATGAATAAATGTGTGAGCACCTCTTTGTAATATAGTAATTTTATAGAGAATTATAGTGCTTAATTTTTTTTTAAAAGTCATACTTTTTCAATTAGATCTCACTATGATATTGCGTACCAGCTGTGAGTGGTATCGCCAGCCTGGCATTGACTGCGAGCAAATGGTCACGCCTTTGCAGTAGGCTGCCGACATGTTCCTCGAGGCGAACGTTTTCGGTTCGCAATTGATGCAGGCATGACAACAATGATGCTACTGTTGAAAAAAAAAAGATAAAATTACCCTTTTGTTGTTTTATTTGAGAAAAAGGTGTGGAAATATTTATGACTTATGTCACACAAATTACGTGATCCCGACCATAATATATTATAAAGCATTATAGTTATGCTGAGACGGAGACAGAGACATTTGTTTCCATCATGTCGGAATTTATGATCAGTTAAATGAGAGTAACGGTGAAAAGTCGGACAAGAATTATAAACTAATCCCTACTGTCGAAGTGTTGCGCTTGCTCCATAAGGAATTGCGATCCCTGCTCCCACTGCCTCTCGAGCAGCTGGTCTAGGCTCTGCGCACTGGACGATCCTATACGCCCGCTGGTAATACTGCAACTCTGCAAGGAAATATAATTTACATTAAAACAGTTAAATAGTTTATCTCCGGCGAACTTTTATGAATTGTTACTTTTGAAACTTCTACTACAATGTGATAACTACGGTGACTAGGAATAATAATTTAAACCTTTACATCTTCACAACTAACTACACTTATGCGATTCAAGTAAATAGATATGAAATGAAAATATTCCATAAAAATTTTATTTTCAAACGACTTTTTCATTTTAACCCATATTTTGTATAAAGATGTTTACCTGTTATCAATATTAAAAGATCAGGATTTGGTTGATTTGTAATAAAAATTAAATACGTCAATATTAAAGGGTATTAGAATCCATATTAGTATGTAAGTTTGTGTATCTGGACCTCCGACATCGCTATAACCGTAAAAAAAGAATAATTTGCTGTTTATTTACCTTCATATGGAACCTGGTTTAAAAGATTACGACAAAACATATCTTTGGCATATGTAACAAAATGTTCTAAATGTAGACCGTTCCAATTAAAAATCATGGGTAGAGTGGCAAGTATATGAAGGGCCAGCCGCAAAGATTCGAGGTTCAAGATTTTAGGCCAATAGTTTGGTTAAAGCACAGCATGGTTGTTAAGAGCAGAGGTTTTTGAAGTGGAAATTTGGAAGTCACGGGGATGTTAAAATATTACTTTAAATGCAGTAACAAAGTCAAAAGATGATAAAAACGACGCATATCTTATGATTGAATTTTATAATCAACAAACAAATTTTTTCTCCAGAGTCCTTAAATAGATGTATCCAAAATGGGAGCGTTGTTTTGCAATATAGCTGTTTAGGTATGGTAACACCCACGATGAGGATGATGGTACGCACCGGCGCCGCTCTGTTGATGAGAGGCGGCGGCACGAGGGGCTCCATGCCCACGCCGCTCGCCGCGTGAGCAGCCAGTTCAGCGCTTAGCTGCTCCTGCAGCCGCGCTGCTGCGCCGCTCTCCGGGTTTAGCTCGTTTCCGAGCATGTGTGGCGCGGTGCAATTAGCCCCTATTCGGCTGTACAGACTTAACACACACCGATGAGTCATTACAACTTCCAAATATGTTGTATTAAACACTTAATAACAGCATAAATAAACTATAAGTGTGTAAATATTGAAGCTTTACATAGAAAAGTGCAACGCATTAATTTTCACTAAGGTAGAAATGATCACGCATCATGAAAATGAATTGTTTATGAAAGTGTAAAAGTGAAGTTATGAATTGGGCGATGTAACTGTCAGACATAAAATTTGATTTAATAAATAACACAAAAATTAGATTTAGTAAATAAATACGTCGATTATGGAATACGGGTATAAGTTATAATATAGTATAAGGTAAGAACCTCATTCAAAAAAAATAATTCTGTGCAACACCATGTTATCAATAGTGTTGTAATTAGTATTAAAAATACAATAAAGCTGTCGTAGAGGCGGGAAAGCCGAGAAATGTGGGTTAAGCACAGGCGAAGCCACATAGAAAATTTGTAAAAAATATATATTCAAGATTATTTCATTACTTCATGTCTCGTCAGTAGAAATTATGGTTCGCAATATTACCTCCTCTCATAAATAAACAGCTAACGCGGTATTTGTTTAATGCTTACACGAAGTTTGCATTTTTCTACACTTCCATAATTAAATTTGTTTTAATTCAAAAAGTAAGTTAAATTTATTCTACCTTTCGGATATTAAGTGACTGAATATTAAAATAAACAGACCGAAAATATTATAATCCTGTCAAAATTAACCACAACATTAAATATACAGTCGAAGTTTTTGTATATTGTGTACATAATCCGAATTTGATTTATTTAACTAATAAAAAATTGCTTAACAAAAATAGTTACATAAAATGCAATCTGTCAATTACGCATCAATCATCGAATCGTATGACATCATATTGTTTTTAAATGTATCATTTGCACACAAGATGGCATTACATATATATATACAAATGTAACAATGGAGCGACCATGTGTCACGCTGTACAGATAAAAAAGATCTAATGTGACAAACGTAACCCGTTAAATAGCATTATGCAGCAAGCAGAAGATGGAAAACAATATGAATGTCAATAATTCGTGCAACTTACTTGTGTTCCAATTTTGGTTTCAAAGGTCGTTCAGAGCCTGGGAATACATATATATTTTAGTTTTATTGCTGTGTATCATAGCCTATCTTTGCCTAGACAAGCAATTTGAACTATATTAAAATTTAAAATTAATATTTCAGCAAATGAAAGAATATTTTCAAGGTCGTTCGAATGGTAAATGGATCGTACGTTATTGGCTTTCTAAATAATAATTTTCATAACATGTTTCACGCCTTCGTGCGCCATCGGTGGCGCTCGCCAATCTCTCATCAGACGGTAAATACACTGACGATACACATATCAGCCTGAATTTTTATAACACGTTCCCTACCAGAGGGGTTTATGAATGTTTTCCCTTGCGGTTTAGTGAGGCGCATACAGAATACAATTTAACAATACTTAATTCAGCAATTAATAATTTAAGTAAATTTTGATTTTGATTAAAATTGCATGTATTTATTTTAAGCTTTAAGTTATTATTTTATATAACACATGGTCAAAACTTTTTAATAGGTAACTTCAGAGTGGGGCGTATACGCCCCACGTGGCAGGGAACGTGTTAATGATTGTATTACATAGCTTTTGTTGGTACATTTGTCGCCTCACTAAAATCGGTGCCGGTGTGAAAGTTGTTAAGCCCGAAATCGTATTTGTTACTTAACCAGTTAAGTGTTTTGACGACTATACCCGTCATTCGTAAAATACTACAACCCATGAAAAAAAAATATTTTTCAACAGTTTTGATATTATTATTAATAGGTTATATAAAAAAATTTTACAATAAGTTACACTATTTTATTTTCATTGTTGTGAATTGTACAAACGTTTGATAATTATTATTATTGTTTAATTTTATGATTAAGATTAAAGAATAAATAAATGTAATTTTTCACGATACAGTTAACTGGTTAAATATCACCATGGCAGTGGATCCGAATGAATTGACTACTGTTAGTCAGAATATAGTTTATTTAAAACCTCGGGCGAATTGGTACACTATAAACGGAATAATATTTACACGAGTTACTCTATAAGAAAAGTTTTATTGAGAATTTATTTCCTTTAATTAACTTTATAGTTGTCACACCACATCATGTTAAAAAGTATAAATTAAATATAGTGCATTATGAAAGTAATTGATAAAATTGTGAAAAGAGAGAATATAATGACAATAAACTATTTACAATGGAATAATTTTGTGTACGAATATTAAGTGCCAATGTAAATGTTCTTATGATTAAGTAGTTATTTAAAACACTTCATAAACAATAATTCATAAAACACATATAGCTACTACGAACTACTGTGTATACTTTTGTATTTAAAATTTTCATAAATATTTTTTTATATACCCTTAAAGTTAACGATGTTTAAAACAGGAATGAGCTTAGTTATTACACATTTAATGAAGACTTTTGTTTACAGATTTAAAACCAAATGGACTTTATTCAGGTGATAAACTTTTTAATTAGACACTTGACATGCAGTGGCTTAAGCTTATTATTGACACGTTAATTGCCAAGGTAGCCATCAGTGAACGGTACTTTAAATTGCTTTAAATTTGCATAAATATCAATATTAACCTATTTGTGATTATTTTATAATCGACATATACTATTAATTTAGCATAATAGTAAAACTGTTGTTCTGTCCATGATATATAATTTTAGGATTTAATAGAAAATTCATCGTGTTGAGGGCTCGGCGTTCAACGTATTGTTGGCTATTAAGAATTATTTTTTTAAATAATTCGAATTTTACCTGGAGAACTTGGCGGGGAATCCTTAATATCTTGGTACAAGGGCGGAGGAGTAGGCTGTGGTGGACGTCGAAGGTTCGCTAGGCTTGACGATGATGACTCTGAAAATAAACAGAATGTGTGAATTTGTTAAAATAAAATCATATACGAAAATATTAAATACACTACACTATATGCCAACAATGATAAGAAAAAAATAATATTCATTAATTCGAAACTACACTGTAAATAAATTGTTCGAAGAATACATTAAATTAACAGTAATTTAATACAGCTGCAAGTATTTCATACTCTGCAAGCTATAAGATTAAAAACTAGAAAACCACCGATTCGATTCGAAACATTTATCAAAAAATGCATCAAAAATAATAACTATTATAAAGTCCGAAAGTAAAAATGAAAATAAATTGTTACTCTATATTATGATGATAAATATTTGATAATATGAGGAACTCAGATTAACAACTGCTAAGACTTTTGTGTAAACACGCTTTCTGATTAACTTTCAAGTTGTTAGTTACTGTAAGATGGAATTTTAAGTGAAATGAATGACTGTAGAACAGAGTTATTTTCCTTATAAAACCAGAACTGGCTTTAATTACAAAGCATTACTAATGCGTTATTAATGAGTCTTTTAGAAGTGACTAATGCGATACTATTCAAAAGTGATGTTGAAAATATTAATAAAACAAAATAATTCGTGTAAAAATACAGTTTTTCTTACTTTTTCGTTTTAAATCAAATTCGTTAAAAAAATCGATTAGAAAGATAATTAGTTGTATTCCATTTGTTAAGTTTCTCGAATTTAGCCACAACAAATATATGAATACAAAAACAAAAATTTACTTGCTAATTTTCGTCTTGTTTAATCGCATATACTGCGACTAAAATACAATCCCCAACGCGTTTCGAGGCCGAACGTCGGATTGTCGAACTTATAACATCTGAAGATACCATGTGTAGTGTGGAAACGCGTCGAGATTGTATTTAACTTCTAATATTTGCGACTAAACAATGCGGATATTAGCAAATTTATTTTTGTTTAATTAAATGATGGAGTTCCGTAAAGTAACGCATGAATCAATAAATTATATACAAATATATGAGAGAAACATACGCATTGCCGATGGCGGCAGCGCAGAACCCATAGAGACCACCGACGTGGCCATAGCGGCTCGCTTCTTGCTCCTGATGCCCTGCGGCATATGTCCCATACCCACCGCATCCTTACTCGTGCTGGCTAAACCGCTTACTCTGTTATGTCAAAATTATAAAATTCGATATGTTCTTCATCTGTACATATAGGACGATTATAGTACAAGTTAATTATTTACATGCGAGTAGGCAATAGGAAATAGTTATTAGCACGTACCATTCAGACCAAGACTAATAATTTGGCACTTATCACAATTTTCACGCCAATGTATTTTTCAATTGTATACTTTTCGTCAAGTCGAATATTTTTTCGTAAATTACTTTACAAAGATGAAATTACTAAAATTTATATATATCGCAAGCATTTTAAACTAAATTTTTGCGCGTCATTACAATTATAAACTAAATAGATAATAAAATAGTAAACAGGCGCTAGCATATCCGCAGTGTATAGAACAGTACTAGTTAAACTAAAAAAAAAATACTAAATATCTTCTGCGCAATTGGAAGTTGCAACTCGTGATCTTGAAGACTATACTATTATAAATTATTATAAACCGCTACTATTATAACCGAACGATAATATTTCAATTCAATTACAAAAGGCGTTGTTCACTCACGCTTGGACAATACAACAGAACGTTGTTTCTAATAACCCAAACGTATAAATGATTTTCATGTCATAAAATGTATTTTAACTACATTGCGGGGGAAGTACATCGCCTGTTGACCGCATATGTCCGGACGGAACCATTAAGCAGTGCGTTGCAGTCGGGTTTTGAGCTGGAAACGGGTCTGATTGGTGCGAGCTATTGTATCTTTTATTATTAAAGCGGGCCACCGTTCGGCTATGTACTAGCATAGGCAAGCGAGTATAACAAAATTCTATCAGCCGCATTTTACGTCATTTAGATTGTTAAAGCATTAAACCGAATCGATCATTCGATAATCGACCATTCCGCCGCCTCGCTCACGTCATTTTAATCGTTAACATTCTTATTATGAAAGACGTATATATACGTCCATAGAAATACCATATACACTGAAGACGTACACGTTCATAGAAATCCATCAATG
>DWQX01002980.1:0-19538 GCA_018245475.1 Pharmacophagus antenor
ATATTATATATATATAACTATATTTCATCGTATGAGCTTACCATAGCTCATACGTTAAAATATTTACGTTAAAATATTTAAAATATAGAAGTAAATGTACAGAACAAAAATGCTTACATTTTGAAAAGAATGCTTTAATTTATTACAGAACATTTTCTCATAACAATTGTAATTCTATGTCGGTTACCTCTGTCACCTATGGACCTAATTTATAATCTACTTTTTTAATCAACGATAAGGAGTTTCTTAATTTGATGCGTATATCTTTTCGTGTTTTTAATTATCATGACTGTACATAATCGTCTACAATCTGGTTAAATTTTGATAATTCGTGACTTTGTTACAAGTCAAATATTTCGTAGTTGGTCCCTTGAAAAATAATAAGAATTTACAAATTGGTTAGGAAAACAATAAATGTCGATTTGGCACCTAACATTTTTCGTTGAAATATTGTTTTGTCCCTTTCTATTTCTATCGTATAAGTTTCTGTGAAAAATAATTATGTTTTATCCATCAGTCAATAAAGACTGTAAAATCAAATAAAACAATACAAGCATTTTCCTTTGTGTTTTAATCGCTGCCTACCTGTAATAACTTAAGATGCTTGAAAATATATAGTATCTTTACTTTTGAATAAACTTCAATTGGATATTAATTTCCCATACGGACTTGTTACTTTTAATAATTGTCACGGACTTCAAATAGCAATTTAGTACTAGTTACGCAGAATTTTCCTATGTAAATATGTACATTAAACATTGGAAAATTAAGTTTTGATTTATTTCACAGTATGAACTTACTGTTTTAATGCCTTAGGCGTTATCTTCCAATTTTACTTAAGAAATTATATAAATTGATTAATTTTACGAAATAACAATGAATTGGAAGCATTATACAACATATATATACACATCAAAAAGTTATAAATAAAATTTCAATTTTACAATGTGTTTTCGCATTAAATCTTTGGTATTTTCTTATTTATATTATTTTTTAATGCTTTTTTGATATTAAACAACAATTGTTTTTATTTTTTTTAATAATCTTAATTAACAATAATTACTAGCAAGTACTGTATGTACGTAGTACAAATTAAGGTGCCTAATCAACTAAACTTAAACTAAATTTAAATGGTTGTACGAAAATTGCATAAAATAATACAAAGTGTGGCCTTCTCTGTTATTAAGAACTTGCTGGCACCGATTATTCATATAATCGATGAGACTGTTAATATTATCCTGCGGCAAATGCTTCCAATGCAATTTTAGTAAGTTCATCAGTTGTTGGTTGTTGTTACTCCATCCAAGTCCTTTAAAACACGTCTCTGGAGCATGTCCCATGCATGCTCGATGGGGTTAAGGTGTGGAGGTTGTGCAGGCCAAGGCAATACCAGGCCAAGTACTCCCGTGTGTGCAAAGCTGTATGCGAACGCGCATTGTCAGGCAACAATCTGAAATCGGAGCCAAGCGTTTGTGCGAATGGACGGACATAAGGCCTTAGAACATCCTCAACGTAATTTATGGCATCTATGTTACCATTTATAAAAACAAACTTAGTTCGTCAGTTCTCCATGACACCCGCCCACACCATAACTGTTGAGCGGTTGTATGGATATACTTCCTGAATGCACCTCAGTCTTTCAGTATTTCCAGGACCACGGTATGCTCCTAACCTTCTAGTATTAGGCTTGAACCCAAATCGAGACATCACAAAATGAAATTTAATTTATAATTATCTATAATATTCTCCCTACACCACTCATTTCGACTTGCGCGATTCCTGTGACGTATCGGTGGGCACCTAATTGGACGTCGTGCTCGTAGGCCATACTCATGTAGTTGATTTCACACAGTTTGGCAGCTAACAACAACACCACTTGAATTTTTAACCTTTAATCTCTCGGACGGTTAACATCGGCTGGCGTCTTGTAGTTAGGTGTATGTATCGATCTTGCCGTGTGGTTGTACATCTTCCTCGACCTGGGTGCTGCTCAACAGGATCTCCCGTGTTAGTGTAACGCTGATGAAGACGGCGAATAACGCTTCTGTTGACACCAAAGTACCGAGATACCTGAAATTGACTTCTTCCCGCTTAAAACATCCCTATAGCTCTTTGCATTCATAAAAAATATGTTTTTAAAGCATGACTTTCACCATTGTCGAAACGTACCGTAAAGACAATGACAAGCTAAGGTCAATTACTTTAGATGATATATAACGTTAAAAGTTTATTTGTACAGGAAATATGAATAATATTATAATAGATACACGAATATGAAAAGCCTTTCGGATCTCACACGGTGTAAATCTGTAATTTATAGAAATTTATATCTGTTTACTAACTCAAAATGACTGAGCCAATAATCATTATATAACACACGCCGTCACCCGCTCGCTTATCTGGGCATGCTTATTTTTTATTGAATATTAACATTATTCCCCTTTGAGTATGTGTACTAAATTTGAGCCCATATACTCGGAGAATAAAATGTTTAATTAAAATTTATACTAGTAAGGTGCGAAAGAGAAAGGAATTTTAAATTTTTTTTTTATATATCCCAAAGAAAACGCCTTCTAAATTTCACATCTTTAGGACCTGCAGTTTGGGCAGGCTGTATGATGATGATGATATAGACGACATCCAGTTAGTGAATCAGTAAGGACTGAGCTTTATATAATACGTACAAAAAAGTTATTGCCATTATGTCACACAATATGTACGCAATCGGAATGCTACGCAAGATATGTCTACATTAGCGGTTAAGTTTAATGTGGTTACGGGAAAGGCCTAACACTATTTGATGTTCGGAGCGATTATTTTTGTTGCTTTATGTTATTAAAAACTATATGCAACTATATATAATATGCAATTTTTAATAAACATGATTTATGAAATACCAAATTCTTCGTACACATATTTAGTATTAAAATAAATAACACCTATTTTATAATTATTCTTCTAAAAATACATGTAAATTTAAAAAGAAAATGCTCCTTTGTTTCTCTTCTCGGAAGTAGCTTTTGATCAATTTTGATTTTATTTTTAAATTAAATAGTTGCAGTGGCTAGAATGTTAGAATGAATGTTTAAAATTTGTTGAAACATGTCATAAAAAACGAAACTCGGACTTCAAAACGTAAGCTGGTAACTTAGTTTTATATTATTAGGTTTTTTTTGTTAGTGTTTGTTCAGCTACTCCATATTCGTTAGGACATTTATGTGTATGTGTGATTTTAATTTACATGATATTTTTTTATACTATTGCTCTTTCAACTGTCAATATCTCTGCCATTCCCCAAGACTGCCCGGTAGTAATGCCACCGAGCCGTTTAGGACGCCCTTTGAACCATAAATTTGGTAAGATTAATATTGAAAACATAAATCCATAAATGTTGACGTTTCATTATTATGATTTTTCGTTTAATATCCTGATGTAAAAAAGATCAGGTCACATTTTAACTATTTAAGCGAGTTAAACCAATTACAGATATAGTAAATTGGTAAAATACTACGATACAAGAAAATTACACATTTGTCAACAGTTTTGAAAGTATTATCTAGTTATATAAAAGAAAATGAAAGATAGTTACATATAACTTTTTAAGACTGCATTGTACATCTGATCACGTAATTCTTATAATTATGTTTATTAAGATGAAAAAGAAATAAAATTTGTAAATTATTATGAAATATCAGGCTAGTACGTTATACACTATAAATTTTAGCCGTACATTTATCATTTACAATTTTTTTTTATTTTGTTTGAAATATATCTCTCGTGAATGTCATAAAACAGTGCATATACACATGTAGTATATTACAAGTAAATGTTTGATATTCTTTTTTTATATTTTTATAATATTACTTTATTAGCCGTCACGTGTCTGTTACACTGAGCGTGATATATATTTAATATAATTTTGGGATTAGGGGCGAAATTTCGAAAAAACCTTTTCTTAATGTACACTGATACAACAAAGAATAGACCCTCTAAATTTGATGTCTCAATAACTTGCGGTTTAGGCTGTGTTAGTCAGGACTTACTGATTTTATATATAAATAGAAACTATTCGTTTACTGCGTTTGTATATCGTGTTTATTACTAGAGAATTATGACAGTTTCATGTTTAGTTTTATTCTTATCGTTACCTATAAATTTTTGTTAGTCATTTTTTTTTTGCAAATTTTACTACCTTGTGTCGTATAAAATTATATTTAATTGTAATTATATGGCCTATACAATATTGTGCAAGCGGTATGCAATTCAATTTGTCCACTATAGACTAAAGCAGAAGGTTGGTGTATCGTATCTAATATGAAGACTTAGTAATCCCTTACTAATCGCAAGCATAGTATAAATCAAACTTTTATGGTATCCAATTGTACGTTCGTACGTACGTCCGTAACTCCTTAATGAATCACTAACGTTTATTTGAAATGACGAATCAACTTTGAAATGAATAGGTGAACAAAATAAAAAAAAAAATGGAATTGAAGGCGTATGTTGTTTCGTAAATGTGCTTTAAATGTCTTTGCGATCTATTGAAAGTACTAATTACCATTTAAGATTTATTAAACAAGTAAATTAAAAAAAATCTGCAGGACACATGATAAAATGAAAGCAAGACAAGAGAGGCGGCAGGCAAATGCGTGGACTAAACTCCGACTATTGATGTGGAAGAATTTTATGCATCAATGGCGCCATAGAAAACAAACAGCTATAGAATTAATTCTGCCGGTGGCTACCATGGCTCTTGTGTTGATCCTTCGTGCAGAAATACGACCAGTCGTACAAGATACCAAAATGTATCCACCGATAAGAGCACACACTCTTAATTTCTCATTGCCAGTTTTGTAAGTACATTTTAAGTATTCACCTTCTAATGTTAGTAATGGCCAATCAGAATATCGAAATATAAGAAAGTGCTGCCTGTGTTCTAATGTTATTCGTAAAACTGTCTACCGAGTGAGGAAGAATAGTCGTATGCTACTTTTGAATTATTTAAATATATAGTTATTTTCTCTTCATATTTATTTATTAAATGTAAGTGTTAATATTTATATTCGCTTTTTCAGAGTTGGAATGAATTTTACTCAGTTATCATTTGCTTACTCTCCCGAAAATCTGTTACTGGATGATATTGTAAGAAGTGCCGTGGTCAATTTATTAATCCTCAACGTAAAGGATTTAATACCACATTTATTTCCTAACCTTACCGACATAGATTTACCACCTTTAGGTGTTAATAAGACAGTTATTTATGAAATCTTAAAAATGTTAGTTAAGGTTAAGCCTTATAATACTAGCGAGGATTTAAAAAGTATTTATGGGCAAGAGGAAGCAACGCGACTAGTATTAGCAGCTATCGAATTTGACGACAATTTGAAAGGTTTGCTATATTATTTTACCATATTACTTTAATTATATATATTTTTAGGATATATTTATCTTTTAATATCTTCCAATATTTATGTATGTATCGTGTCAAATTCAAAGATTATTTAAAAACACTACTTTAATAAAAAAAAACAACCATTATTTATCTAAAAATTCTAATAATAAAATAAAATAAAAATTATGCATATTTTACTCTTCATAGCATAACAAAATATTAATTTAAAATAAAATTATAAAATATAACATTACAAAAATACGTATAACTAGTTTGGCCATAAATACTGTTACTTAAAAACTTTTCTTTTTTTTCAACTTTTTAATAATTTCGAATTTGGAGGGTGTTTATTGTTTTAAAAACTTCTTACGATTTCGCGCCATTTCATATATTTTTTCATGTTCATTAGTAAATAACCATATGGAATTGGCTGTTAAAGAAAATAGGATTGCAGTGATCCCTTTGCACAAAGGTATGGAGGCGTTGGTCATACTTCAAAAGCTTGGTATCAATCGTATGTTCCCATATTGTATTATCAACAGATACTATAACACTTCCTCTGTCGAAGACCAGAAAAGATCGGAGCGGTCACGTGCTGTTCGAACTATAAAGGCTGTTAATGTTAAAGCCAGAATTTGTCTAAACCCCATTAGGAACTAAAAAAATTTATCGCGAAAAATAAAGATTCTGTAGCGTGTTATAAAACAAGACCGGAAGCTGGATGCTTATCGTCGATATATAGGACATGCTCTCAATGAATGTTTACAATTAAAGAGAGTTGATCGATCAAAACGCCTTCTGTCGCGATACGCAGGTAAAAGGCGTGGAAATATCCTCTTTACAGATGAAAAAATTTATACGATTGAAGAATTTTATAATAAACAAAATGATAAAGTGTACGCTCACAGATCTAAAGAAGCTGTTCAAGTGGTCGGAAATGTATAATATGGTCATCATCCTGTGTCAGTGATAGTTTGATGGACGTATCTTATCAAGGAGTCACAAAACTACATTTTTGTGAAAAAGGAGTGAAAACTTCAGCAAAAATATATCAAGATACAGGGATCATGTTGTGAAACCTCTCAGCAATACACTTTTTAAAAATAAACCGTAGACATTCCAGGAGGGTTCTGCACCTGGTCACAAGGCACGAAATACCCCAGCCTGGCTTGAAACCAACGTTCCGGATTTTATAATAGCTCAAGACTAGCTCTCATCTAGCCCAGGCCTCAACCCTTTAGACTGAAAATTATGGTCAGTTTTAGAGGACATAGCCTAAACGACACGGCGACATCAACTTTTAAAAAATCTTTGGAGAAAGCAGTGGCGATATTTCCTTTGGAAACAGTGCGTAAATTCATAGATTCGTGACCTGATAGGTTTTTTTACTCGTTCACCCCTGTAGAGTTATGACAGGGCCTATTCTTATCATAATCATTAATTTCTTAATTTTAGCCACGCTTTCATTTCTTCTTTTTACATAATCATTTTCTCGCTTACATGTCGTCTTTCATGCTTCATCCCATTTCCTTCTTTCATACATCGTGGCTAAATAAAAGGAAAACAACCGATTTATTTGTTTACGAATTTCTTACTCTAATTATTCTATATGTTTTACATTTTTTTCATTTCAACTTGTTTCATTTTTAATATCTTTCTTTACATTATTTGTGTTTTTCTATGTTTTATGTGCTACCTCTTCCTGTCTCATTCTTATTTTCTTATTTTTATATTATTTATTTTTGTCATATTACATTTTACAGTAGGGTAAATTCTTAGATTCGTGACCAGATAGGTTAATGGCTTGTATAAAAGCGAAAAGTGTCAATTTTGAATAGAATATTTTTTTATTTTTTTGTTGAGACTCTAATAAATATGTAGTTATATATTTTAGTAATATTACATTACTTCATAAAAAAACGTATTTTATTTATAACAGAACTTATGGCTGTACTAGATATAACATTTAACATTGCACATTATCGTAACTGTAAGACACTTCCAGCAGATCTTGTTTTGTTTTGAATGGTGTTTACCACGATCGACCGCATAGCTTGACATTTTTTAATGACTACCATGTTTGTTTTTTTTTTATTATTTATATTAAAATATTGTTTGTTAACATAGGATATGTTACATTGTAATTTCTAATTTCTCATATAAGTGAAACAAATTTCTAATCAGAAATAAAGAACTCTAATCACGGATTATTTGTAATAGTTCTATGAAATTCTAGAAACGTCTGTTTTGCCAATCAACATGACCTACGCCCTACGATTCCCCGAACGGCCACGACTGAATTCATTTTATGTTCAGGGCGGTCGTTCATGGCGAACAGATGCAATTTTTCCTGTGTTTGAATTACCAGGACCAAGATTTCCACATTCGTGGGAAGGCGGCAATGATCCTGGTAAGACCAGTCTAATAATAAATAATAACTAATCATTATAAATAATTTTTGCACTATCAGCTATGCTTTCCTGTTGTAAACGTTGAATATTTGTTTTAGGGTACGTCAATGAAATGTTTATTGCATTACAACACGTTTTATCAATGGAATTGGTGTCTAGAATGACTGGAAAAAATTTGAATAATTTTACTGTAAATTTGCAAAGATATCCTCATCCTCCATACGTAGAAGACCTCGCTGTAGAAGCAATGCAACTACTTTTTCCCATGTTCATTTTGCTCAGCTTTAGTTATACAGCTGTGAACATTGTCAGAGCAGTGACTGTGGAAAAGGAACTTCAGCTAAAAGTGAGTATTACTCGATTAGATTATGAAAAAAAAGTTAGTTAATTTAACAGTCAAATGCTAATAAGTTATTCACCATTTTGAAATATTGTAGTGATGTTTTAGGAATCAATGAAAATAATGGGATTGCCAACGTGGTTACATTGGACTGCGTGGTTCTGTAAACAATTTATTTATTTACTATTTACTACGGGTTTTGTAGTAGTAATTTTAAAGGTAATCTTTTTATTTTTTGACAATTAGTATATTTAACGTATATAGGTATATTTACATAAACTGCTTATTTCTCAGGTTAGTTGGTTTACAAATGAGCAGGGATTCAATGAATACGCCGTATTTACTTATACGCCATGGACTGTTCTCTTTTTCTACATTACATTATACTTAAGTTGCATGATATTTTTCTGTTTTATGATTAGTGGTTTATTCTCTAAAGGTAAACTAAGTTTGTTTTTATTTACAGTTCATTACCTTTTCTCAAAATTTATAATTATTCATCATCATTAAATTTTATTAATTTGTATGAAATAGGGAGTACTGCTGCCTTATTTTCGGGCGTCGTGTGGTTTTTGAGCTACGTCCCTGCCGTGCTGCTAACTTTGGACTTTGAAGTTTCGACTACAGTTCAAGTATTCACCTGCCTCAGTATTAACTCGGCTATGGCGTACGGATTTCAGTTATTGCTATCAAAGGAAAGCATAGGCGGTGCGTAATTAAAAATCCTTATCATGAGATTGCAAATTAGAGTAAATAAACTCCTTAAAGAGTCGGTATATAAGATTATTAGGAAAATGGTGTTATAATATTTTTGTTCTTTATCTACTATGATTAATCATTAGTGTTTATGCCTTAAGTTAATTGCTATTAGTTAACAAGTAATATTTATCTTTTTTAATATTTATTGATAGGTATGCAATGGGGTCAATTTATGGCCTCAAACACTGTTGAATCTTCACGTTTCGTGTTCGGTCACGTGATCATTATGTTACTGGTGAATTCCGTACTCTATATGCTGATAGCACTCTACCTGGAGCAAGTGATGCCTGGACCTTATGGAGTACCGAGGCCTTGGTACTTCCCATTTTTGCGCAGTTTTTGGTTTCCAAGGCGGAAACCTTTACCTGGTTAGTAACATTATTTTGTTATGAGCTTTTTAAAAAATAATTAATTTATTTTTCTATAACTATGAATAGCATAATCCCTATTTATTTACGAACGTGCTTAAATAGTTGATAAACTCTTTTAATTAATGTTTTAAGATAACGTAATAATATGGCGTTTAATTTCTTTACAGAAACAATTGTTGGTACGTTAAAATAAATGTAATTTATGTTGTGATTGGTCAAATAAAATATTAATAAACTATTTATAATATAACTAATAATTTTCAGATGATCTTATTGAAGATTCAAGTAGTGAACTGATAAAAGAAAAAGATCCTGTAGGCCACGAAATCGGTGTTAAAATTACTGTAAGTATTTTTTTATTATGAACTTTCATATGTATATCTTATTTATATTAAATATAAATTAATCTGCTTACAGAATTTGACAAAAATATATGGTAATAATATTGCAGTAAATAATTTAAATTTGAATATATACAAAGATCAAATAACAGTTCTACTTGGACATAATGGCGCAGGAAAATCCACAACAATTTCTATGATGACAGGTATATTTTTTATTAATAATGATAGCTATACCGCTTTATTGTTGACTGCTTCCATGGAGCAGTGGTTTAACTCTTGTCTTATAACGCGGTGGTCTTGGGTTCAATTACCGGTTCACATGAGTTGAGAGTTTTTCGTAACCGCCTGTTTACGTATTAAATACTAAATTCATATCTTACAGTATGATAACGATGTAAGTTTGTTAATGTTGTGTATATTTATAAAAAAAGAATGTATTCATTATTTTTTTTCTTAATTCCGGATTGTTTAGGTCACAATTGCACTAATTTTTTATTACATTTTTGCACATGATTTTCTGCATGGGAAATTTAGCTGGGAAGGTTATGATAGACCTCATACCGGAATGACTGTTCCTGTAGACAATGCCCTTGCTGATTAGTTGATTTTAATTTTTATTTGATATCACTCTAATAAACAAAATAGTGAAAAAAGTTACTTATTACAACAAGTATAAGATTAATTATTTCATTTACTGAAGAATTTAATTTGTTAGAGTATAAACTTAAGAAACAATCATCGTTATATGCTGTTTTGCAGTATTCATATTTTTGTTTATTTGCCCTATTCGATCGTTTTGGTGTAGGCCTTATTTAGATCTTTCCAGTCGTTGCAGTATTGTACCTTCAGTGTCCAGTTCGATCCTGCTTCTTTCTCAACGTCATCTTTCTATCTCATTAGCTGACATTCTTTGGGGCGTTTATCTTGCCAAGGCTAACTGCTTTGAAGTAATATTACGTAATTTCTAATTTTTCTAAATGTAATAACAGGCAATGTCGAGGTGACGTGCGGGACGGTATGGGTGGCCGGATACGATGTACGACAACACTTACATGAAGCGCGAGTTCACCTGGGACTGTGCCCACAGCATAATGTCCTTTTCAATGAGCTAACGGTGCAAGAACATCTCCAGTTTTACGCAAGGCTAAAGGGTTACACTGGCCAACAAGTGCACGATGAAGTAGATTTACTAATAAATAATCTAGAAATGCAAGACAAGGTAAGACAAATTTTTGTTTGACAAATAAGTGTTAAAATACAATGATATCATAAAAAAATTAACAATATTAGTTGTTGATTTAATTTACAGCGTAACTACATGGCCAGTGGATTATCAGGTGGTCAAAAAAGGCGTCTCTGCGTTGGAATAGCGTTAAGTGGTGGAGCAAGCGTAGTACTCTTAGACGAACCAACTTCAGGGATGGACCCGGCTTCCCGTCGTGCTCTTTGGGATTTGCTGCAGAAAATGAAAAAAGGTATTATTATATTTTTAATTTTTGTTTCATTTAATGGCGACGAAGACTTATCTTTATGGCCTAACAATTTTATTAAGTAAAAATATTTTAACACTAGATTTACCGACATATTTTTTTTGACTTTCTTTTCGAGTCTGTAGTAATTTTATGCATTATTGTGTTATTTTTCCTGTTTTGCAATAAAATGTATAGAAAAATGTTGCCAAAAGCAGCATAAAAAAATGAAATGTCAAACGCATATTAGTATAGGGACATTTATCTAGGGTTGATCCGACAAAATGACGGGTCCGGTAAATCTAGTGTTAATAATACTAATATTTTAATTTTAATGGTATATTTGTATAATTGTTGGCAGGTCGATCGATGATTCTTACAACGCATTTTATGGACGAGGCGGACATTCTAGGCGACCGCGTTGCTATAATGTCTAGCGGTCGCTTGCAATGCGTTGGCTCCCCTTACTTTCTTAAACAACACTATGGAGTTGGCTACACACTTGTTGTAGTTAAAAAAGAAAATTTCACTCCGAAGAAGTGCACAGAGATCATCAATAGATATATACCTAACACAACTATCAAAGAAGACAGGGGTAGTACTTTTAGTACAAAAACTGTATATATATATTTAATTATCATATAGGAGAGGTTAATTTCTATTTACTTTACAGGTACAGAAGTAACTTATGCGTTGACAAATAACTACTCATATCTATTCGAAGATATGTTGAATGATTTAGAAAATCATGTCGATGAAATTCAGTTTAAGAACTATGGATTAGTTGCAACAACTTTGGAAGATGTTTTCATGTCGTAGGTTTTATTGTGTTCGATAATTTATACTAATACTTACATGTCGATAGATGTTACTAGCAACAAGCTAGCTAAAATTATCCATACAATACTAATTTAATCTTAGTACTAATCTTATATTACTTAAGTACATTTTAATCATATTACTATACCGAAACTAATAGTACGCTGTTTTATGAACTATTTCCAGTTAATATTTTTGGGGTGAGAATGTAAAAGCCTTAATCATGCATAATCTTTCGTTTGTTCTTATCAATTCAATTGCAATTCATTTGAAAAGAAAGTATTCCAAAAAAAATTACGATAAATTTTACTGTTGTGGATAATACGAAATTTCGAGGATTACAGGAATAAAAACGTTATCGCTGTACGTTGAACTGAATTATTTGTTTGTTCGTTTCACTATTACCACGTGCTTTTACAAGAGACGCATGTGTTTTAAACAGTGTTGATATTAGCAACGACAATAAATATTAAGAATGATTAAACATTTTAGAGTAGGATCTGATGTGGAGGTACATTCAGAAGTCGATGATAGTGCTACAGTGACAACAATCGCGTCTGAAGACATACTGAGATACGAATACGGCTCTGCGTCTACAGAATACTGTTAGTTATTTTGATAACAATTCAATATAGTGATACGAGTATGTTACGACGACTAACATATATTTTTGTATCCATCATTGTTTTGTTTATTGTATGCTTGTTTTTACAAAAATAATTTTTAAAAATAAAGTTACCCCAGTAATTCTCAATATATTTCACGGTATCTGAAAACAAATATTTACTACCAGTAAAGATTTTCTTCCCTACAAGGATTGTTTTGATTCAACAGGATAATATTTTTATTTAGACAATTAGTTGAGAATGAAGCAAAGTATAGCTTCTCAGGGTCTGTTCTATAGTTTGTCATTCTGTACTAGTTTTTGAAAACCACGATGAAGCAAAATAATGAAATTATTATTACTCTTCTTAATTTTCGGATGAATTATTTATGAAATATTATTAAGCATTATTTGTAATTCTTTGTTACAGTGGACAAGAAAGAACATAACATTAGGGGTTGTCGACTCATTTGGCTGCATACAATTGCGATATGGCAGAAGCTTTGGTGGATTTGGAGCAGGTCATGGGGAGTACTTGTGCTGCAGGTTATTGTACCGATAGTACTGATAAATACTACACTAGGCGTGTTACGATACCTCGTGAACAACATTCCGACGATGCAGTCCCGAGCACTTTCCCTCACGGAAGGGTGGGTATAAATATAAGAATTGGAAAAAATATCTATCATATATACTGAGTGTCAGAATGCAATCCCTGCAGTACCAAGACCTGATCGGATTTTTGAAAAATTACCAACTTCCATTTTAATTTCAACCAAAAATTTTCCTATTTTTACTTTTCATGGTAAAGCGAATATACATCCTCTGCATGAATATTACTTATTTTTCATTTATTTCTTGCAGATATCTAACGACGGAGACTTTGTTAAGCTTTAACACAACGTCAGAAACATCATTTGGTGCTTTGATGAAGGCGGGATACGAATTATTTTTCGGAACATCTGATGTTGATACTATGACGCTTACGGTCCTTGAGGAACAAGATGTTAGTGATTATTACATGGATCGGGTTAGTAATGTTAAAGCTTACAACTATATAAAAACGTCTTTGTGTTCTGTACTCAAAGGATGACAAACGGAATTCTTTTACTAAGTCTGTCCGTTTGTTAGCAAGCTCTATCTCATGAATTGTAATATGTAGACATTTTCATCGATTATGTATTTCTATTGCCCCTAAAACAATAAATTATAAAAAATGATATTTACACGAGTTTGATGTTATCGGAATTTATGGTACGAAATCGTTTGCGGCGCAAAATAGACTCGCATTTTTTTTTCTATCTGTACGAGTTATGAATGTGTTCCTTGCTCTACTTCCATTTCTCTTTCCTTCCATGATGTTCTTTGTTGTTCCCTATCATCTTTCGCCTGTTATATTTCTGTCACATTTTAAACCATTAGTATCTGTATTATAATAATTATTATTACAGTATTATTCTGCTATGATAACGAAAATATTACGAATATATGTTTTTTTTTAAACAGATGAATGATTCAGTCACCCGTGGTTATGTCCGTAATCAAATGTTGATCGGCGCATCATTTACGGATGATACAGCAACGGCTTGGTTCAGCAACTTCGGCTACCACGATGTAGCTACTTCGTTGGCAACTATGCATTCGGCGATACTCAAGGCGTGGAATAATAATGCCAATATTAATGTTTACAATCATCCAATTAAAGCTGTTTATAGAGACCAAGTATGAAATTTTTACAAGCTATTCTTGATTTATTGGTGCTATAGTTTTTGGGAAAAATTGTGTATATATGATTTAAACTAGTATTTCCAAACCATTATTGTGTTCAATATTGCACTTGAATATGTATAAGAATCACGAATATTTAAAAGTATTCACGATAATAATTTTGGTGCTACACTCTGGTGTTATTTTTTTTTATTTCCAGGGAAACTTACAACTAATGGTTACTTTATTATCTATGCAAATCGCAACAAGTCTCGGAAACAGTTTGGGTATTTCTAGCGCTGCTTATGTTATGTTCTATATTAAGGTACATATCTTTATAAACTTTTTATAATAGATATTTTTTAGTAATTTTTTCAGTCATGAGTAAACATATGTCCTCCGGTTAGTGTCACATTTTTAATATTTCTTAAATTACATGTAACATTAAGGATATTTTTGAAATGTAATAATCTAGTGAAAACTAGTTCTTTCACACTTTATCAATCCATGAATTCACAAAAATTTACAATATTTTTATCTTTTCAGGAGCGTGTATCTCGTGCGAAATTGTTGCAAAAAGCAGCTGGAGTACAACCCATCATATTGTGGGGTGCGGCTGCTATATTCGATTGGTTTTGGTTTATGTTGATCTCTGTAACTATCGTTATATCATGTGTAGCATTTGACGTCATCGGTCTATCAACAGTAACAGAGCTAGGTGTGTAAGTTCTTTCATTTCACAGAAACTTAGATCTTACTTATATAACGAAGTATTATTTGGTTGAATGCTTTCTATATTGTTTAATATTTTATATAGGTCGTTTGTATGTCTGCTTGATGGTTTATGGAGCGGCTATGTTGCCCTTACATTATCTCTTTTCGCATGTGTTTTCTGGGCCTGCTCTGGGATTCGTGATTATGTTCTTCATTAACGTTTTATTTGGTATGTCTTCTTTTTCTGTCTATATTACTTTTGATTTTTATCTACAATATATTTCATATCTGATATAATAATATCGCTATCATATTGCAGGTATGATGGGCGCACAGATTGTTCAAGCTTTGGCTGCACCACAACTAGATACTAAGGAAGTAGCCGATATTATGGACCAAGTATTACAACTTTTCCCTCTGTACAGCCTAGTGACTGCTGTGAGGTAATTTATACCCCAACATATTCTGTAAAATCCAAATTTTGAATTTTGTTTTAAATTTTTTGGTCTCTCTTGCTCGAGAACTTTTATGTAGGTACCTCTGCACTTATTCCGCTGCTAAACATTAATTTGCATCCATTCATCCATCCAAAATACCACTGCGCTCCAAACTGAAGGGGATTGCAGTAAAATTACTCAACAGTGAGATAAACCAACTTAGATTTTAAGGTTATGAGAGCAACGTGTAAAAATGAGCAGATGTGGCATTTACGGAAGAATATTTTGCTTGTCTTTGTTTGCAAACTGGTTAGCGCTGCGAATATCTCGGTCAGGAATTTATTCATTCCTGATCGTAGTAATATGATGCCTTTTGTCGTAGATGCTTCTATTTACGCAATTCGTGATTTTGTTTATAATCCAATTAGATTTTGATGAATCACTATGTTTTTTTAGAAATTTAAATCAAATAGGTTTAATAGAGTACACGTGCATGCAAAGTTGCGATTATTTAACTGCGATTTTGCCTAATATGGAGGAGTGCACGATGAAGAACCTATGCGAGACCTTCTCAGAGTCGTGCTGTGGTCAGTATTCAGTTCCGTTGTTTTTTTTTACGTAAAAAATGATTATGTATTTGTGGTTAGTCGAGTAACTTGACACAATGTGATTGTAAATATAATTTCTTACCTCTCAACGAAACAATGTGTTTTGCGGTAAATAAGAATCTTAGTAAACCTGACATGTACTAAAAATTCCCAATATAGATAAATTTTATTACAGTTTTAGTTAAAGTATTATACAGGTTATAAATCGTAGTATTTTATAGCCTTTACATCTTCTTTACAGTTCGAGAAAATCCTTACTTTGAATGGGAAGAGCCGGGAATACTTAGATATTTAGTCTTCATGATAGTTTCGGGTGTAGTACTTTGGCTGGTTTTACTGATAGTTGAATATAAAATTGTCCAAAAGGTAAATTAAAACTTTACGTTTTAACCATCGTACTTTTTAAAATGTTTACTTTTTTAAGGTTTATGACTGCGTATCACTTCTTTCTTAATCAATTATTCTTCTTGTTCGTATTTGTGTACCCGTAAAAGAAATAATATGATATTAATTATGTAGATATTTAGTCGCGTGAAGCAACCACCGCCCGTAGAGGAGAATCAGTTAGATGCGGACGTGGCTGACGAGGCGAGACACGTTAAACTTATTAACGGTACTGCCCTCGCACAACATGGCTTAGTTGCCAAAAATCTTTCTAAATACTACGGAAAACATTTAGCTGTGGATCAAGTTTCCTTTAGTAAGTCTGCTCATGTCATTTAAGAAATGATGACTAAGGTCAAAGAGATTTTGAATTATAATCGATAGAAAAATTTACATTTTATATGCTTTTCGCTCTTTTATAATGTTTTTTTTCATAATTCTGATGTTTTTTTGGTACCAAAATAAACGAAAATGAACTTTATTGAAATGTGATCTTGAATGCACCATGTTACATTAATTTTAGTACGATAATTTGTGAAATGAAATTACTTTGGTTGCTTTTAGGCGTTAGTGACGGTGAATGTTTCGGGTTATTGGGTGTTAACGGTGCTGGAAAAACAACAACGTTTAAAATGCTTATGGGCGACGAAACAATCTCAAGCGGAGATGCCTTCGTTAGTGGTTACTCTGTTAAAAAAGATATCACTAAAGTCTACGAGAATATTGGTAAGATCTTTTAAATCTACGTGATATAAACCACAAATAATAGAGTTTAAAATTATTTTATCACATTATTAATTATCAATAATCGAAACATAACTTTAGTATATCTTACAAAAATTTAATCGTTAATTTTTATTATATTCGAAAACAATGTCTTAAAGATATTAGTAATTCGATTTTTAATTAGATAACTATAAAAATACAAGTGGATGAAGAAAATTGCTGTTGTAGAAGCTGTCAATGTTAGTCTTTCAAGAGTACCAGAGCTAGTTTATGTGCTTATCATGTAAGAAAACTTATAAATAGGTAATGAACCATTTTCAGGTTACTGTCCTCAATTTGACGCTGTATTTGGAGAATTGACAGGCCGAGAAACTTTGCATCTATTTTCTCTATTCCGTGGCCTACCTATTGACAAATCCAACGTTAGAGCTGAAGCGCTTGCACAATCACTCGGCTTTGCAAAGCATTTGGACAAGAGAGTAATTAAGCTTTTAACATAAAATTAATTTGATTATAATGAAAATATTCTACTACTTCTCGTGCTCATTATTCTGTACCGCACTCTGTGTAGATTCCTTGTGAAGTTATATAATAGTATCGGCCGCGAACTAATGGGTACTTTGTGTTGATAAATAAACAAATAAAAAAAAGTTGTCAGTCGGATGATCTGGTAAAAATATCTGCAACTGCAAGCAACTTTAGACCGGTTGTGCTAGATATCAATTGGGTAGGGCTATGTGCAGCAATAGATGTCAATAGCCTAACAATATAATAATGCCAAAAATATGCTACGATGCGTACTTGAAAAACATATTTTGTATGGTGTGTATTAATTAACATCAATTATTTAATATAATTAAGAATATTTAACATTTTCTTTATGTTTATAGGTGAGCCAGTACTCCGGCGGTAACAAACGCAAGTTAAGCACGGCGGTGGCCCTGATGGGGCAGACGCGACTCGTGTTCGTGGACGAGCCGACGAGCGGCGTAGACCCGGCCGCTAAGCGGCAAGTGTGGCGTGCGGTGCAAGGCGCGCGGCGTGCCGGCCGCGGCGTCGTGCTGACGTCACACAGCATGGAGGAATGCGAGGCGCTTTGCTCGCGGCTTACTGTCATGGTCAACGGGCGTTTCCAGTGTCTCGGCACGCCACAGCATCTCAAGAATAAGTTCTCCGAAGGTACGCGCTATTAAATTGGTAGAATTTACAAAATAGAAAGTAGGGGATCGAGCTAAACGCGAACTCGACTTGTAAATAAAATAATGTATTTTCATTCACTCGTAACTTAAGTTGCTGAATTACGATTTTTTTAGGTTTTACGTTGACAATAAAAATGAAAATGGACGATGAAGGAATGCCAAATGAAAACAGTATTGTGGGAATCAAAAACTTTATCAACTGTAATTTTAGCAATCCAAAATTGATGTAAGTTTTCATGTTTGTGAAATCATTATCATTCATATTTTTGTTAAAGCTGTAATTAAAATGTAAAAATTATAAATTATGATTTGTGCCTCCTCCACCAAGAAACACATTTACGAATAAACCGTAAATAAAAAATGAATAGTAGATGAAGTGTGTCTAACTGTATGAATGTAAACGTCTGACATATTTTTTGTGTTTTAGGGAAGAATATCAGGGCCTGTTGACATACTACTTACCTGACAGAACAATGGCGTGGTCCAAAATGTTTGGGACCATAGAGCGTGCTAAACGGGAACTAGAAGTTGAAGACTACAGTATATCACAGACGTCACTTGAGCAGATATTCTTACAATTCACGAAGTACCAAAGAGAGGGTCTTCAACAAATTGCATTATAAAATCTTCAACATATATAACCATATTGCTATTAGTTTATCTCAAGAATCTTGCATTGTTGTCTCGAACCATTGTTTTTTAAAGCATGTTATGTTATAATTTTTTTTTGTGTAAAATTTGTTATATCTGCATGAAAAACTGCGATCATAATTGACCATACTTTTATCACGAAGATGGAACGAATGAATTTGAAGCACTGTTTACAACCAAACGTCGCATTCAAATATAGATTGTAGTAAAATTATATATATATATATATATAACATTATGGTATATAAATATAATAGAAAATTATTATACATGTAAATATATAATAATTTTCTATGAACTTGTTAAGGCAAACACGCAGTACATGCACAAATGGGTAAATTTATTTGCAGATAAAATGGTATAGATACAACACATATATAATAGTTGTTTCATTAGTACCGATGGAGTCTTATTTTACTGATACATAGTTTATAAAAGTTGTTTTTTTTTTTTAATTTTTAATAAAACTTATCATTACTTTTTCATGTAAATGTAAGTACTGTACATTTTTAGTTGCTCTCTATTTTTTGCAAATTGGAAAATAATTACATGACGTTTATTTGTTAATAAAATTGTACGTGTTATATATATATATATATATAT
>DWQX01002981.1:0-19537 GCA_018245475.1 Pharmacophagus antenor
TCGATAAAGCTGTAATAGTCACTATGACTAACAGCATTTACTTCACCGAATCCAGCAGCAGCAGCAGCAGCAGCAATCTGCGCCCCCGATCGCCCAGACTGTTCCCACCACACCGCATTGACTTCGCGTACTCGGTTCACATACGTCGGAAATTTGTTGAATTAACTGTTTCATTAGCGAAAAGCAAACAATAGAATTCGTAAAGATAACTTGCGCCGCTCACGCGACGACCGTATTCTTTGTTATCGTTGAGAAACTAATGTTTTTAAAACGCAGTTAACCGCCCGAGGAGAAATTTACGAAAATAACATCTCTACGCGGTGGGACGCCGAGAGAAATATTATGAGTTTAGATACATAGAGTGGTATTTATCGTGATCATAAATATGTACTTTCTATTTCAATCATAGTTTCTTTTATGCACACTATCTCGACAATTGTCAGTAGGATTTTCGTAAGGTTAACATTGTGAATGTGCATTGTGACATTTACAAAATATACATGAAGTACAACGTATTTTAGTCGGCAGTAATGAAAATAAGCTTTGAAATCGGAAAAATAAAATTTCTTAACACTTTAGTTTCGACTAAACAGTTAAGATGATAAAGGTCACAAAAAAGAAATGGCACACTAGTACTTGATAATAATAATCCCTTATGTCTTTTAGTATTTTTGAAAAGAATGATAAAGGATAGTTGCTCCAGCTTCTTCCTTCATCTGATCAGCTATAGTCATTAACCTGTTAGGCAGGGATGAACCACTATAATGGCTTTCGCGGATGCGGTCTTTCTGTACAACTAGCTGGTATAGTAGCTTGAAAATATACTTGTTTTTTCTATTTCTTAATTATACTTGATAAGACAACACATTTAAAATTTTATCATGTGCAGTTTATCTTCACTCATCACATCGGAATTTTATGTTATTTATTTACTTTTTTCACAGCCTAACCTTAAAGTAAACATCAGACCTTCGCAATAAATTATACTGTTCCTGTAAAGTTATTTATCAATAATTTGTTACAGAATCATGTCGTTCTACTGGCTCATCATAACGTGCTCCTGGCTCGGCAGTGTCAGCCTGCAATACTTAAGTCCCGATGGCGTGGACCAGGAGAGTGCCCTCGGCGATGTGAACTACAGAATCAACTATCCCCCGCTACCGTACACAAGCTATTTTAACGTGCCGGTCGAGGACGACTTCGGAAATGCGAACGATGTACCCTTGAGGGATATGAAATCAACGCACAGCAGTGATGAAAATGAGACAGTTGACACGAAAAGAAATCGACGGATGGTTGATAGCGATAAATCGAGGGAGGTCTGGCAACAGAACGTGGGCGAGCCGGACAAAACGACTTACGCGACCGACGATGACACCGAAGACGGCGGCCCGGTCATACATAATATATCTAATACTGGCGATGATAACGTGCGGAGTGTCGATGTGATCCACGACATGGTCAAGAAGAACTTCAGCCCGTGGGGCGGGAAGCGTGACAACCCGAACATCGAACACCTGTGGACGTGGAAGCGAGCGGCGAGCGTGCGGGAGCCGAGCATGCCGAAACGCGTCCGCTTCAGCCCGTGGGGCGGCAAGCGCAGCGGGCAGATAGTCTACAAGTCCGGCGCGAAGGGATCCAAAATAATCTTCTCCACCTCGGTGCCCGAACTGACGCGTTTGGTCACCAATTATTCGCCCAACGGCAACAGGCTGGACCTGAGGGGATTTCAAATAGTGCCCTCTGTGGACAAGCGACACCCCATCAAGATTTTGACCGTCACGACGAAGCTAGACGACCAAGCATTGAGAGAAGCACTGCCGTTCAAAAGCTTCATCGAAGGCATTCACCGTGGCTTTAAACCTGGCCACCCTTATTCAGATATTCCTATAAAAACGGACGGTAAGCGAAAAGTGAAATTCAGCGCGTGGGGTGGTAAGCGGTCACCGCCTATCATCGGGCCAATTTGGACTCCGGCACCGCAGGATCTGAAGGAATCTACGCTGGATGCGATCCTCGTCATCCGGAATACTCCTAACCAGGCCCAATTAGCAACCAACCAAGAGCAGCTCTAAACAAGACGTATATGACTGACGAAGAAATGATTCTACCTTGTTAATTAAATTAGCCGCGACATTAGGCTTGAATATTATTAAGGCGTTTACAGAAATAAGTGCCATATTAAATTTACTCCTTGAAAATAATAATTAAATAATCGTCAATGACCCCCGTCGAAGAGGCTGGCTTCGTTGTGGACAATTTCATAATGGATATAGAAGAAAACGCTGTGAATTTCAAAAAAAAAAACAAAATAAATACACTTCAAATAAACGTCTATTTATTATTGCGTTTGCCGCCATTTCAATGGTCACGCCGTCGATTCTATTTGTTTGTTATTGAACTTAAAAAAAAGCGGTGATCAGAGTTTAACAAATAGAAATTGTCACTGATGAGACTTTTTACTAACAAGTGACATGTAAAATCCTTCCGATCACTGGACTTATTTCGAAATTCCAAGTGTCGAAGATAGTGTAAGCATTTTTAACTTAATTTTTTTTTTATTGTAATAATAGCAGAATAACAGTTTTCCGGACTAATTTTTAACTTCGGTTAATATTCATTTAAAGAATAACAACCAGTAATTACTATCACAGTGTTTCTTGCTGCTAAGTAAGGAAATTCTTAAAATTACAAAATAAGTATTTCCTTATAATTAGGATCCGGAATCTAGTGCAGGCGTTCTTGCCACTTATGTAATGTTTTAATGTACAGAAGTAATTTTATTTATTAATTTTTTGAAATTACTTCTAGATTTATTAGCTATACAATTTTGAACAATGCGTTTTTATTATCTGTTACTGGGCTAACGCTTGACATCTATTACACCTGATGTCAAGCGACAATGGCGCCGTAGACGGTGAAGCGTGTTCGCCCAGGATACAAATGGCTCTCACATGTACGACTGTCTGAACGCAGCGATTGTGTTGCCAGCTAGGCGGGTTCGGAAAACCCTGCCACCAACCAGACGTTACAAGGCAAGCGAGTAAACCACTGCGCCACGAACGCAGCCGATGATAATGAACATTTTTATAATTTGTATAATCAGACGACAGGGGCACTAAATGAGAAAATTTAATTATCCAAGATCTGTGCGAGAACATTATGCATTTTTTTAGTTAAAAACTTGATCGATTTTGAAAATGCTTATTTAGTAAAAAGCTGAATAATAATTAAAAACAGTTCACTGACTTTTGGTAGGTAATAACATTCTTATAAAAAATATCCTTACGAAAATATATGTACACTGATTGACATGCGAGTAAGTGAATATAAATGTAAAAATAATCATATAACATAAAAAATAAGTGAAACTAATAATAGCACATATAAATGTTCTTGCTCTCCGCAATGGGCTAATACTTGACCACAATTTTACATGATTTTATGATAACAATGAGACCATTGATGATGAAGCACCTAGAAGACTTCCGACCCCCAAATATACAATCGCTGGAAAAGCAATGCACAGCAATGGTATTTAGGCACATGATATGAGGGATTACTACATTATGTATATAAAGTGATACTTATAAATAATGCTATTCATTAAATCAATTAACAAAAAATATTAAACAATAACTTTTCAGGTTTTATTAACATGACTATGCAGCACGAAATAGTTACATTATTCTATACCTTGCAACACAAGAAGTACTAATACCTAGTTTTTTCAATAATGACAGTACCATTTTACTGCACCACATTAATGTGTACTACTGATTTTACCTAGATGATCTCTAGCAACAGAGATCTGTTCCAGCAAACACAATACAAATCGGAACATGTAAATATAAAAAAAAAACTGTTAATTTATATGGCAATAAAAACACACTCACGGAAGACTGGAGTAATAAAACAAGGGTATTACCACACCAAAATCTTTATTCAAATGAATTGTGTACTAAGAATAGTTTTGGATCTTTACAACTAATAATTTTAAGTTACATTAAAAATAAAAGAAAGTAACTAGAATGAACATAAATGCAACATATGTTCCACAATAATAAGGTTATCACTTTTTTTAATTATTAATTTAATTATATGATAATAAAGACAGGGGAAAAATAGTGAAATGTTGTTTAATTTGTAAAGGTAATACAAAATAGTGAGACAAACAATTTGTAAAATTTTCACTAATATGATTTTTAAATATGATAATGAGTCCTTAGTTTACTTTAATAAATCTCCTTAATGTTCTGAAGTTATTTATTACATCACTATAACAAATTGAGCTGATGATTTCTGAAGTTACTTTTTCCCACAACTTTAATAAGTGCAATCATTTAAAATGTTTTATGATACAATACTGTTCGAAAATCTTTCCAGTCTTGAAAATTCAAACCTTGCATTTAAACAGTCAAAATAACTAGCAGATTATTGCTGATCACAATTCTATGGCTCTCTGTCATATGGTTGCTAAAGTTCAAATAGTAGAAAAAGTGGAAACTCCTTTCATATGTTTATTAGCGATGACACATTCTACAATTTGTTTTCTTATAAAAAGGTATAATTTCTTGTTGATCGATATGGTAAAACCGGCATAAGTCAATCTGTAGAAACATCTCTTCCCAAAACTTTCCTTCCTAAAGAGTTCTTAAGATTATATGATAACCAGAATCTGTTTCGATTGGTTTACTTAGTTGACCAACTTTAAGTTTAAATGCTTCCTCTTCGAAGGGCTGTTGCATTTGTTCCCGTCCAAACATTCCGAGATCCCCTCCACGCTTGGCGGATGAACAATCTGAATATTTATTTGCAATATCCAGAAAAGTAGATTCATTCGCAACAATCTGTTTACGGTAGCTCTTTATTAAATCCATAGCTTCTTCTTTTGTTCGTGTGATGGTCTCTTCGCGCCAAGATATAGGTCGGCGACTTTTGGCGTGTTTCACTAAAATGTGACTGCATCTGATTTCGACGGCATCCGCCGGGGCTTCCGGTCTCTCCCATTGAGATTTCTTGGTGTAAATGTTGAGAAAGTACGTCATACCTGTCGAGCGACTGGTCCGCATCTCCCAGCCTTCCGGTAAAGGCGCGTCCTCTTGATTCGACATTCTGGAATTTTCGTTGAAGTTTCACAATTTTGCACGGACATAATTTTTTACGTTTATTAATTCCAAAGATTTAAGTCATTATCTGCTATCTGTATTAGTTTGAAAGTAAACTTTTATTTTAATAACGACACCGTCACATCAATATCGACACCGCCAAAAAAAGTATGTGAAAACAATGTACGTAAATGTCAAATAATAAAATATTATTTTGATCACCACTTATATCAGATAATACTTATGAATACATAAAACTAATGTAAAAATACTAAACATAACCTAAACGCATCTCGAAAGAATTAATTCACAAAAGTTTGAATCTTACCTTGCAATTAGTCTCTCCCTTTTTTTCACAGAATTAAATACTAACTGAGATAGGCTTTAAACGTGAGGTTCTTAAATTATATACGACAAAACCGACTTTATAAAACAATTACCAACGACAATATTTATAATGTTGCCAATACCAAAAATTTAACAATCGAAGAATAGACAACAAGGGTCAAAAAGTTTTGGGACCTTTGACTTTATTTCCATCACATGCTATTCTGTTATAAAATTATGAATGTTTATTATAATTTATAATAGAAAAACGAAGTGTGTTTACACTTAAATATCACATTTTTTTAATGCCATCTATGTTTTGTACTGGGAAATTACTAAGAAAGCAATTTCTCAAAAAAGCTTTTGCTAATGACCATCTAACAAATTTTTGTAGGTAACAAATATTTGTTAGATGGAGTAGGCGGTGTTAACATCTTATGCGTTTATTAAATCTTTGTACTTCTACGATCTACTGTCTCTATTTAAAATATCAGTACTATCACATGCCAACGACACAAAGATTTTTTATGGCACAAAAATTTATATAGGTATAAAAGTTTATATTAAATGGACAATTAAGAATTTATTCATTCATGTTTTAAAGGTTATTTAAAATGTGTTGTAAGCCACAAATATGTTACTAACGAATGTTCTTTTTACTGCAAACTTTATTGGTCTCGATCGATGTTGTTGATCAATTAACAAAGTGTTGAAATAGGTAACAGCGTTGAGAGGGCTACATTCGTTGGAATTCATAAACGATATACACGTATTTTGAGCATTAGAACGAACACAGAAGTCTATATATTGTAATTTATAATTATAAGCCTAAGTATAGAAAATGATTGACGAATAAGCGAGATCAATAGAGAGAAGTCTATTTGTCAACCGTCTATTTTTTACACAACTAATATATAAAAATAACGGACAACAACGGAGGTAGAAGTAATAAATTTTCGACACACTTCCCTCTGGTCCCATTTTCCCTTTAACTGCAAACTTTATTAAGATTAACATTAATTAAAAAATTAAAATAAAAAGTTACCACAAGACAATATGAGATTTAAAAAGTTGCCCGCCGGTTTCGAAATATCGATAGCATTGGAATCCTCTGACGTAAAATCATTAAAAACTTTTACGGGGCCACTGAGTTATGAAATAAACATTAATTAATATTTTTGATGATAATTATAGTAAATTAATTATTTTAAAACATTTTCTAGCACAAAGAGAAAATTTAATTAGAGTGACTTACGCAAATTCATGGTGCCGCTTTTATATAAGACTTTATATTAGAAAATTGTGATGCTCCAAGAAATGCAATTTTTTTAAAGTGCTATTTGTTGACAAAACTTTTCACAAATAATTCATCTAAACATTTTGATCTATGAATGCTATTGTATTTGTATTGACAAAATGTATATGTAATAGGCGTTTGACAGCTGTCTCGTGTATAGAATATATAGCTTTATAGTTAAAAAAAAAAAACTATAATTATTTTCGAGTTTATAAAGCGTTCAGAAAGTTGATACAGACTCAATTCTTTCCCAATTGTTTTCTTCATACGGATAGAGTGCTGAATAATCAATCATTTAGATCAGAGGTCACAAAACTTTTTTGTCTTGTCGATCAATATTTACCGACTTTATGGAAAATTTAATTTCGAGTAATACTAGTATTTATTTGAAAAAAAAAATCTCGGGTCACATAAATGTTAAACTTTGTCAGTCTGTTTTCCAACTGTCAACATATGCGAAGGAATATTCAGTTGTTAATAAAATAAGTCATATTTATTCCGTTTTGTCACTGTAACTTTGTTATATATCCGCTTTTAGTTGGATCTAACATTTGAATTTATTAAATCCATTTAAGTACTGACTAAATAGCACTTAGAATACAACTAAATGCAGCAGAACGCTTGGATTGAAGGATGTTATTCTACAAAAGGCGGTATAATGTATAGACTAGCCGAAAGTTTTGTAGTTTATTTGTTATGCTAATTTAAAGGGCTTAAAGTCAGAACAATGTCGCGCATTGTAAACTGATAAATTAACGGACGAATATTAACTATTGTAATGCTAATTCAGTCGTAATTAATTGTAGTTTAATTATTTTCATTATCTAACTTTTGCGCTTAGTAAAAGTTTCTAACGATATTTCATTGTATGAATAAGCAATTGGTCTTTTTTTTGTACTTCAATTAGTTTCTTCTAATTTTTTTAAAGTTCCTCTGTTAAATAAAATACTGTTTTACTTTATAAAGGAATTAAAAAAGTAATAATGGGCAAATAAGAAATGTTTGTATTCTAAATATATGATTCGATATTTTCGTTAAGTTTTATTTATACGTTACATAAACTAACAGACTTTTGTTATACAATCACGGTATAAGTACCATTTAAAGATAAGTGGTAGGGTATATAATAAATGTGTTTTTTATTGGCTATCAGCAAATGCTAAGCCACTTGACACACGATGTTAAGTGACAATGTGTCCGTAGATAATGAAGCCCGCTCGCCCAACATTCTCAGGTTCTCGCATGTCATTATCGGAACACAGTAATGCTGTTATGGCGGCAGATTGATATTGAGGGTGACAGCTAGCCAGACGGGTGCGACAAAACTCTATCACAATCAAAACTCTACTATCCACGTCGCCGTGAGTTTGACACCGAGAGGTCCAAAGGCCACGTGTTTTTAAGAGCGAAATACTTTCGCAAGTTCAACTGAGCTATAATTTATTTAAACCAAAAAGATAACAATATTACTATTTAGTAATAAAAATTAATTTTACAATGCTTTTTATATGACAAAGTAATTATTAGTACTAATAGCTGAAAAAAGTTTTCGAGTAATACATTTTAGGCCATGGACTAATTGCCGTAGTAGGAAGTAATTTACGCTATAAGCTATTAATTCATAGATAAAAAGCACAGGCCCTCGCTGACTCTACAGATAAAAATAATTGCACCGTTCTATTCGCGGAAATCTCTATGAGTAATATACGTTATAATTGCATAGGTTATAAAAGCGTTATAAATTCACCGAAATACTGAGTCGCTATGTTTCGGCAATGTCGTGAGATAATATTGCATTTTGATATTTTCTATTTTACCATCTATTACAGTTGGTTTCATTTTAATATTAGGAAGATGACCTTTTGAATTCTATTTCTAGTTAAAAAAAAATCAATATCGCACAAATTTTCATTCGGAATTTTCAGGTTCACAAGCAATTATCTTATGCCGCCCAAATGATTACATTTTTTAAAATTTGTATACAACCAACGCATTCAAACAAAAATTGAAATCGGAGCATTTAGTAAAATGTTATGTATGGGCATACATAAAAAAAAGGTATAAAAATTGTTACCTTTGCCGCTCCCGATTCGTCTTTACATAAAAAAAAACATATATTTAATCGAGTGAAGTTTGTGAAATCAGTGTTGTTGTTTATAAATATTTGATTTTACTGCAATGTATTTTAATTATTAACTGTCATTTATTTTAAACATTAAGTAACGTTTGATTAAAATAGAACTTACTTTTGTTATTCGTATTTATTATTTCTTGTCCCTCATTGTATTTTGTTTTGATCTATTGTTAGCAACAGCAAGTCTCTTGAAAACCCACTGAGTACAAAAAGTAAGAATGTTTGGATGATTTCGGTTGTAATATCATTTGGTCTAATTTTTTGCAAATACAACAAGACAAGTTTCTAATGTAAGATATGTGGTCATCACTACGTGGTCTTACTCGTTACGTTATGGTTACATTATGTTTGAATAAAAGCAAAGTTTCACAAACCTATAATTATATATATGTTTGTGTATTTTACCGCAAAAAACCACATGTTCTCATAACATCAAATGATATTGTGGTCAAGTATAAACCTATATAAAATAAAAAAAAAAATCTTATAATGTAATACTTTTACTAGTCATGAATAGGTTATTTTCTAAATGACAATAGTGTAACGGATCTGAGGATTATTGGATTATCTATAATTTTTATAGGAAGAGTAGAGGAACTAGTAAGCGGTTCACCCGATAAAAAGTGATCACCTTCGCCCATAGACAACCTCAACATAGTTTTTTATGTTTTAGGTCAAATTTTTGCATATAAAAACTATGAAATAAATTAGACACGATGGAATTAAAAGTAAGCAGCGAAGTCGGGAACAGTTTCCAGGCGTATGATAATGAAAGAGATTGAACAATATGGACATGAAAAAACCTTTAAACGCTTAATGTTTCGCCTTTAACGTGATTGGTCGACGCGCGAGCGCGGAGGAGGCGGGCCGCTGCGATTGGCCAGTTGTACGCGTAAGTAGACGCGTTTTCCCGCGTTTCGCATCAGTTGACGGGCAGTTTCCCGCGCTGGTGACTGCGAACCCGTCAATTCTTCCCGTTACGAAGTTGCGATCCAAGTTATGAAGAGCGCTTGAATTTTACTCCCGCATCGTTGAAAGGTAAGATTATAATTATTAAATTTAATATTAAATGATCTTATACTCTTTACGAAATTTTTTATTACCTGATCAATAAAAAAAAAAAAACAGTATAATCTCGAATATTTTAAAAGTATTTAAAAAAGTATTTTAAAATAATTAGGATTATACGATGATTTTATTCAACTGAAAAAAAAGTCTCTCCTCTTTCTCAATAAATATTTTATTCATATTAAAAAAATATATACGTTTTTTATTGATGAGTTTGTTAATGCTACGAAGGTATTAGAAATTAATTACACACATTAATTTGAAAAAAAAAGGAAATCATGTTAATTGGATCCAAGAAAAATATTATGTAAAAATTTATACGTTACGTGTCAGAATAAATGACTAAATGAAAATTTCATTTATCAAAAAAAAAATACCAAATTGAAAAAAGAATCACAGTATTAAAATATATAAGGTTTTCTTGACACGTTATTTATTATTACTAAGTAATAGACCGGTCTTTAATATTATACGATGAAGGTAACTATGATAAATAAAGTACTGCTTCTTGCTGGTTAAGTAATAAACTCTTTGGTAGTGAAATCTGTCTAGACCATGTGCCACGATGAAAACTTAAGAATAACATTAAAAAAAAATACCTTGAAAGCAAAATGTGTAATATATGGTTAAAATCTAGAATCACTTAAAAACTAAATACAAAAATAACTGAGACCACATTGTACTTGTTACTTTAAAGTGTAATCGTTTAAATTTGAAATATAATACCTCGTAATGTTGTGATGATACAGTTAAACTATTAATTTACGAATCATACATCTATTCACCAGTTAACGGCGGAATTTCTTTTTAAGAATATCACAGAGTGCATAATTAAATGCTAGCAATGAAAAATTTACACGCTAAATATAAAGTGAAGAATCCCGTTATAAAATTACGAGATATGTAGATGTGATGAATGTACATGTCAAGTGTTTCGTGGAACAAATTTAGATTGACGTGTTAACACGTCGTAGGCAATTGACCGATTAAAGATGAACAACTGGTTAACTCTAAACTCGACTGCTTGTACCGAGTGTTTCTGATCGCAGGCCCGTTCATTATTTCTTTAATTCGTATTTTTGAGGCTTCCTTTTTTGCAACTTTAGGTTATCATTTGACCTCGGCGTCAGCGGATGACTTCGTAAACGGTGAGACGTGCTCGCCCCGGAGTATTTTGGCTTTGATTGGTATAATCCTAATAACAAAATCAGTTATTCGTATAGGCTCGCGTTTGTCACTAAACAGAAGCGATTCAATTGTAGGCAGATACGAAACATTTAACTGCCCCCGTGGCGCAGTGGTTTACCCGCTTTTCTCGAGGTCGCTGTTCGATGCCCGGGCAACGGGAGTAGTGGAATTTGGATGATGACATTGTTTTTCCATCCCGCCTACCGCGACCGCCTTTTGTATGTTAGTTGGTAATCGAACCCTGGATCAGAATGTCACAAGGCAAGCGGTAAACCATGAAGGTAGTTAAAAAAAAATTGTATCGCTACAAATCTGTGATACCGAGTATTAGTAAGAAGTACTATTAACTAATATTTACTATCAACGTATTCTTTTCACACTTGTACAACTTTTTTATTACATAATTTTCACTGTATAGCCTGTTGATAACATTTGGAACGATTAGGGGATAATATTCATTACCGATGTAACCTTTTGTAGGTAAAAATTAATGGCCCCCGAACGACTAGTTATCGCGGTCGAAAAGTTCTTGTGCAAATTCTCGCCGCGAGCTGCGAGGGTGAAACCCGCCGATAACGTTAAATAGCCCCCAGGTGGAGAGGTGATCGTATTTTCTGGAACTCTGGCAAGGTGTCAGTGATAACATAAAGTGGGCGCATCTTTTTCGATCGATTCTTGATATCGATTTGGATTCGGATCGATTAAGATTCATTACGATCGCCTCCTTAACGCGTTTGTTAAGCGTATGCCTTGTAACTTGCGGCTCCCTGGTTCGATTACCGGATCACATTAATATAGATAGTGGTAGGCTTTTTTTTTTTTTAGCTAACTCTCGATGTCAACCTGTCGCCGTAATAACCGCTGTAGTCGTATGTTTTCAGCGCGAAAACGCTTCAACATCTACGACCTTATTGTCAATTCGTCAAATGAAACCGAGGACTTGTTTTAACTCGTCGTCGATGAAAACAATTTTTTTTTTTAACTTAAACGCAAACGCAGTCGTTAAAAGTTATACGATTTGCCCTAAAGTCGCCCCATTAGACATTCATCATTATTGTCAGCCTGTGACAGTCCACAGTCCACTGCTGGACATAGGCCTAACCCAATGCCTTCCACCATTAGTAAGAGTACGAAAGAAAAAGAAAAGAGTGAAGGCGAGACTAAAATGTAAGAAAATCAGAATGATGACAATACGTGGCCCTGTCATATTGTAAGAGGGGAGAACGAGTATAAAAGAAAAATGCCTTCCACCATATGCGGTCCTCTGCTTCCCTCATTCAGCGGCTTCCCGTCGTCACTCCTTCGTCCTACACGCGGTCCCCACTCCAAGACTTAGTGATGGTGGCCTATCGACCGGAGGTCCTTGGCACCCCTGCTCCACCGTTACCACGATCGCCACCTTGCCCAGGAATAGCCGTGCTGCCGGGTACTGGGGACCGCAATTAATTTGTGCTTTTCATTTGGAGAGTTTATGCCATTAAGACGACACGCTGGGCACGCGGGTTGGCGACTTTAGGATATGTTGGACAGAAATTTAAGAACATTGGGTGGGAATGTAGAGGGGAGGGGGTGATGTCACCATTTAGATGGATGTTAGGGGAAGAATAGTAACAGCTGCGGTCTTCGGGGGCGCGTACCCGTTTCCATCAGAAAGGTGAACCCGTTGAAGTAAAACATAAATGGATCGATTGGTTCTCTTGAATGTTACACGTATCAACAACACATGTCTCAAGTTAAATCCTAAAGCAACACACTGTGCTTGTTTTAATTGCGTGCGGTAAGACAACGATAAATTGTTAAACATAACAATTAAGTTATATTGTACAATATCATGGAGGTAGTCTGCTGCGTGTAAAAACACTTCGATGTAATATCAATGAAGTGTTAAACACGCGTACTGAACTCCCGGCGATTGGTTACCGTGGCCCACTGACGCTTGCAAGCGAGTCGTCAATAGCTGCGTCGCCGACCACGGAGAATACTAAGATAAATAAAAAAAAACACTAATAAAGTAAGTCCTGACTGATTATCAGGAACCAACCGACTGACCTAGAACAATGCGCAAACTTAACCGCTCATCCTAGAGACGTGAATATAGTATGTATCCACTAAAAACTGTTTTCTATAAATTCGGTGTACTCCAAAATGGATACGCGTACTGGAGCGGTATTAATATTAAATTAAAAAAAAAACCACGCTCCGAAAAACGGACGGACTGGTGAAACCTAAAAATATATCTACGTCATAATATATTAAATATATCACGTGCTATATTGAATTGTGGCTCAGTTTATGGTGAAATAACATTTAAGCTGCCTAAATATCTGGGACATTTATAGACAGACAAACGGCAACGTTGTCATGGTTTATAAGACTCCGATATGCAAACAGACATTTTAAAATAAATATTTTGATATTTATTCACATCCAGACACAGAACACATAATTGACATAAGACTTAAGACGTAATAAGACATATATACATAATATAATACACAAGACATATATACACATAAGACGATCACATAAGCGTTTATCGTGGGCGGGTATCGAACCCACGACCTCTGGAGTAAGAGGCAGGGTTACGACCGTTACACTAACGGGCCAGTCAAATATAGAAAGGAATATTCCGGTAACCACTTGTTTTCTTTTTAACTTTTTAACCCCTATCTCTCTTACTCTCTCTCTCTCTTTTATATTATTACTTTAAATACATATCACGAAATGCTGTCTTAAGGATTAATAATATTATTTATTTGTAAAAAAAAATCCAATGTAAGTTTATAGGCAGCTGACGCTTTGCATTTCGGATGTTCCGTAAAAGAATGAAAAGAATACACTGTGGAGACGAAAGATAGAGAGAGAATGACATTTTTTAATAGATTGAAATAGATAAGAAAGGAAAAGATATATTAACTTGTTAATATTTAAGTATTCATTTAAAAAAAACATCTTTGTATGCATATCGGTCTCTGATAACCTAAACTACAGGTGTTGTTTAGCTATATCGGGATAAGTAAGTATTGTGTGTGAAAAATATCCCGGATATATTAAACTAAAACTATGTAGAAAGGCTTTTTCCTCGCAGCCTACACCCAATTCACAGTTGTGTCTTTTTCGTTCGCCTGTTTATGTTTCATAAAATTCTATTTAATCCCTTCCAAAAGAAGATTTACGTCAACAGGTAGTTAAATAGTTTATCCATCATTACCATTATTACTTACAACAGTGGCGCAACCGAAATGAGTCTTGGTCTCTTGTCTCTTACACCAGATCACGCCTCGCCTCTCGGTCTTTTGTTAGCTCTCGCCAGTCGCTATGGCCGAGTTTGAACGTCTTAAGCTGCGACGTCCTTTCAGCGGTATCACGAATCTCTAACTGACCGTTTTTCACTTGGCTGTTCCAGCTACGTACTATTAACGGTACGATCTTGTATTCCCATATTTGAGTGCCTCCGTGGCGCAGTGGTCTACCTGCTTACCTTTGTTCGAATCCTGGGTCACAAGAGTAGTGGAATCTGAATGTTTGTAGAGTTTTTCAAACCTGCCTTCTCAGCTACCACCCTCAATCTGCTGCCATAATAGCATTTACTGTGTTTACATAGTCATACATGTGACAGCCGGAAGTATTCTGGGCAAAACACGTATCACTATCTACGGCCTCAACTTAACATCAGGTGAAATGAGGTCAGATAAAAAAAAACCTTTCTTGGTGCTCTAGTCACAGTCTAACCGCTTTAATCACTCAAGTAACGTTGGGTTCAAACACCGGGTCTTCTGTCTCTATATTCTTCCTGATTCCCCCTACCTCCCGTCTTCCGCATTCCGCTATTACGTGTATGAGAACATCGCACTTGCTTGGTTCCTCAGTGCTACACGAATGCGTAATTCTCTAACGCAATAAACTAAACAACGACAGCGACGTAAAAGCCGTGACCGCGTAACGTTAAGCGTAGTTGGTTAAAGTTCTAGAACAGAAGTTATACTGCACGGAAGTTAAATGCAACACGCGACGTTATAAACAAGCTCGTCCCACGTCTCAGTTATAAACCCGACTGCGGGAGCTTTAGCTGTGCTTTTGATTTAACCGCCTCCGTGGCGGATTGGTTAACCTCTCGCTTTGCAATATGAAGAGCCTTCTTTCGGAGTTCGAGTTACGCTAGCAGATGACTTTGGACGGTGACAGTATTTTTTCGAATCCGCCTAGCTGGCTATGACCCTAAATGTGAAAGTTTTATTGTCTTGTCGGGACGGAAATCTATAGGTATCCTGCTTCTGGGGGAGATGTCAAGGATATGTGGGATTGTACCCACTAAATCCCCCAAGTTGATCAGTTAGTCCCGGGATCTGCTAGAAAACGCTGGTGCTTCTCTGCGTTGCTCGTAAGCACGTTCTAGAAGATGCCGTATTATTCCCTGGCATCCTTGCTGTGCTACCGTAATTTATATCTATTTCCGACGCAGGCTCAATAGGTGGACCATTAGAGTCCTCATGTCTTTCCTTTCTTTTTTTTCTTAGTCCTATTCTTAATAATCCGAGACTATAGGTCCGACCCTCAATGTCAAAATGTCGCCATAGCATAATTACTATGTTCCACCAGAAAAGAAGAGTATTCTCCATTTTAAAGATGGATTTAATGTTGGGAAGAGAATATAAGTTAATACACAACTGTAGATATCTTAATTCCCGACACCGGTGCCTTCCGTAGCAGATTCTAGAGCCTCTCATTACGCATTGAGTCTGACGAAGCAGGGGTTGTAGTGGGTACAATCCCACATAACCTCGACTTGTCCCCCAAAAGCAGGATTTCTTTAGATTTTCCCCCGACAAAAAAAAGTATATGAACTTGGTCTGATAAATAATAAAATTTAATTCATCCTTAAGTATGTGAAAGTGAAATAAAAATTGGTTTTCGTCTTGTTAATTTCTTTTGAAAATTTGAAGGTTTTTTGACAACAAATTATGTAAGTGGCCTATATTCATTGCTCAATTTGTACAAACGAATTAATAGTTAAAGATTTTGTCAACAGATGGCACTTTAAATAGGAACATGTTAGTTACAGAATCACGGAAAACTTATTTTTTTAATATTTAAAAAGACACTCTCATCTGTCCGCTTCAATGGACTAGTTTTTTTTATATGTACATAGTTTTCTTATCGAGAACATCATAATTTAATATATTTATTAATCCATATAAATCCTTTTTTTGAGTAAAGCAAAGTTGGCACAAAGGATGAAAAGACTAAAAACTCGTACACATTTAAGTACAAAGGAACGTTTATGTTTCAAAATGATGCGTCCTATTAACCTATTATTAATATTAAGATTAATCAATCTTCAGTATTCCTACAATAATTGGTACACGGAGAATAAAATTATTTGTTAAAATATGAACCCTCCTTCATCCGCTAGGAGCGGAATTTCAAAAAACCCTTAATAAATATATAAAAATCACAAAACCACACCTTTCAAATTTCATATCTCTACTAATACCGGTTTACTCCGTACTTCGATATATAGTCGAATAAATAAAACAGTTGAGAATTTGAATTTTACAAATTTAGAATTAATTGTAAATGCAAGCAGTGAGAATGTATTTTCTTATATCCACAGCGGTGCAAAGGTAACGCCCACAATCGAGGCCTCCATTTTAATAACGCAGCCGCATATCTCGCACGGGCTGTAATAAATAGGCAAATAATACCGCAATAAAACGTACGACTCATCCGCGCCGCGGCGGCCGCTGGTTTTGATTAAACCGGTTACCGCCACCCGGGGCGTCGGTAGCTCGTCTGCCGAATGTGCGCCCGCTCAAATATGACTGACGCCTTTATTAATTTAGCCAGGTTACCAATGACTACTATCCGTGCTTTATTATATCCAATTCCGCCCGACGCTCGGTAGCCGCGGGCTGATTTTAGACCGTCATAATTACCTTTATTATATTGGACCACTTTCTCACGTTCAACCCGTTGTACGCTACGCACATTTACGCCCGCTGCGGCCGGTGCGGCGGTTTTATTTTGTTAATATACGATGTTATAATTGTAACTCTAGATTTATTGGCATATGTTTAGGGTGCTCTTTTTGAGTCTGTGATAGTTTTGTCCATTATTGTATTCTTGTTTTTCATATTTTGCTATAAAAAGTTGTGAACAATGTTGCCAGAGGCAGTATAAAAATTTTAAAAAAAGTTAAATGCGTATTAGAATACGAAACTTGTTACCTAGTTTTGGTCCGTCACAATTATGGGTCTGGTAGATCTAGTGTTAATATTAAAAATTGTTAATTAATATTTTCTCTACACTGTATACACTTTTCATTCATCTTTTCTAGTAATTCTTAACTAAAATGAGCGTTTCTAGCTAATGTAAACTTCAGCGTCCGCTACGAGATCTCGTATTTGGTAGTGAATGGGTTAATAGCTTCGAATTTCGTATATTATTCTATATTTAACATTATATGTACAAATATAATTTTCTATATATTGTATTCTGATCATTAACATTTCGCCATTACATTGACGATGTTAATAATGAAAAATGTGTGCGCGTTGTAATTTTGCCGGCATTTTAAATTGTTTGCCGTCTTCAGATGCCGTTCACCCGTGACCACCGTGGCGTTCAAAGTGTTAAAAACGTTTACACCTACTCTGTATACGTATATATATATATATTTTTTTAATTATATCTTTCTCTTTCTCCGATTGGTTGTTTATTGCTGAAGATCGTCTTTTCAGTATACTGTTATCATCGAATGGACGAACTGTATATTGTTTAATTTCTTTTATTTATTTAACAGAGGCTTTATCGCGCATGCGACTTTTGCATCCCTTAAAAAAAAAAACAATCATCATGCTCATCTAAAGCAACTATTGATTAATTACATATAAGTGTTATTTGTTAATCCAAATTTACGCAAAACTTTGAGCAACTACTGAGTAATGGTTGAGGAGAAATCGAGTTGCATCAACCAAAACCCGAAAGCTGGCGTAGGGCTTCTTGGCTCACAGTTTGATTACGAACACACTCCGAGAAAACGTGATATGTATCACACGATCACACCACAAGTGGGACAGTTTGGTGATGATATTTTGCCTATTAACACTAGATCTACCGGACCAGTCGTTTTGACTGGACGACCCTATATAAGAAGTTACGTATGCTGATATGCGCGTTTGATATTTTTATTTTTTTATATCGCCTCTGGCAACATTGTTCTATATATTTTATTGCGAAACGGGAGAAATATGAATGCAATGATGCACAAAACTAATGCAGATACGAAAAGAAAACCATAAAAATGTGTCGTTAAGTCCAGTGTTAAATATTTAAATTTTTTTGATGAATCTTGACCGGAACTTAACCTCATTATGGTTACGCGATCCTGTCAGCAAAGAACCCTATTACCGAACTAAAGAATGCTTTGTGGATGTAGTTGGAACATCCTGTATACTATACTCTCATCTTCTTAGTTTTTTTTTTGTATCAAAACATTCATCCCCTAACGAAATATATTTCGTTTTGTAATCTTGTAAATAATACTCATTGTACGAAAGAGAAATTTTAAAGACATATATCACTGACTCCCTCTGCTATTTTCCTCGCCGAAACATCCACCTATTCATTGAAAGAGTGATTCAGTTGTGGATAATTTAAGATAAATTCAATAAGGGCCAGTTTCGATGAAGCTGTAATAGTCGTCTAAAAGACTAACAGCGCGAACTTCACCGAACCCAGCAGCAACAGCAGCAGCAGAAGCACTAGTAGATAAATTCAATTGCGTTACATTGACATTGACCGGTTAAAGTAAATGTCTAACAGAAAAGTTAACGTGACATCCTCCTGACATGTCTTTCGTCCCCTATAATTGAATTCATTCACGATTCAAGAATGAAAGTTTTTATTAGGAAATATTTGTTTACCTATGAGTTGATCAACTTTTGCCCTAAGAAAGTTTAAAAGTAAATCTTTGATAAGTAATTCGTTTAATTTTCTTTTGTTTTTAACTCGTCGCTTGGGAATATGTGCACGATATTTTTTTGTTTTAAATTGACATAAAAAGTAACGTGTCTATTATCTGTTTGTATATCGCATATAAAATAACTAGAGGGCAGGAATGATTTTGACATTTTGTTTTTTATTTTTACGTATAATTTTAATTAGTCTTTGTTAGTATTGTGATATACAGTGTCAGATAAAGGGGCGGGCGCCAAATCTTGAGGGGCACCGATATAAAAATAAAATATTTTTTTGATTCTATAAATTAGAATTGATCATTTTATTGAAAACATTAGTAAGTTTGATTATTTAGCTTTTTTAACTATATTTTAATAAATTGCAATCAATTTGTATATCCTTGTATGGAAGGACGCCAAATCTTGTTTTGCCCGGAGCGTTTCCTACGTTATTATC
>DWQX01002982.1:0-19534 GCA_018245475.1 Pharmacophagus antenor
TGCTATGGTTTTTTGCGTGTTTCATTTCAAAGTTTGAAATCCGTCAAATTGACGGGTCCCGTAAACCTAGTGTTAAGTACGTTTAAAAATTATTACTATGAACAATATTACACTATAAAAGGCGCTTTTAAAATTTTATACAGCAACGCTCTTTGTGCCTCTGCACAACGAAAACCAATCTAAATAAATTATGAAAAGGCATTTATGAGAAAATTTCAAAGATTAGAATGATTCCCAAATCACTTTCAACCTTATTGTATACTGAAAAGGTCTGCATTACAAAAATATAATATAAGAGTTCGCCTGAGTCATTCTTGTTAGTCTGAGCAACACGCATAGCCGCTGACAATTTACAACCAATATTTATTTAAATAAATTTATACTCACCTCTAACAATTATACGTTTCTTATTACGATGCGTAATTTGGGCGGTTACAACCTTTTTAATTTCGTCTATCGCCTCGTTAGTAAGTTTATTGTTAACCGTGTGGTCAGTTATCATTATCTAGCGAACAGGTTTTTGTATACAGGTGTCTCTTTCTAGTTGTTACGGCAAGGTCGGGTCGTTAAAAGCTCTTTACGGGAGGCAAAGGGGAAAAGCTCAAGCCTCGTAGAGATACTCAAAGATTTCTATCGAATTAAATTCATTCACAACTACTAATAATTGATAGGTGCGTAAAATATTTTGAATATTATGTATCCCACATTTTAAAACCAGTAAATTTAATAACTAATCATGAATAATAAGTTTTTAATGAAAAACCAAGTATTAATAGACATTTGAAAAAAAGTTGTAGATATGTAATTCGATGATATTCATAAATTCTTTAATTTCAAATCTATAATTCATTAAAAAATATTTGATTATATGTATATTAAAAGTGTTTTTTTAGAAATGGCAAGTAATTTAGGAACTGTTATAATTCGTGCATTAAAAGTTTGACAATCAGAAGAGATGTGCGTCGATAATGTACGGTGCGTGTCTCGTTCACACCTGCATTGTGCATATCGTGTCATTTCATTCGCGTACTTCAGCCGTTTCATTCAAGTATTATACCATTTTGCCGCATTTTTAGGACAGTCAAATATGGATTATTGTTTTGTGTGAGAAACTATCATTAAAGAGAAATTAAATAAAAAAAGAAAAAAAACGTATTAAAAATATTATCCGGATAAGTTTGTTACACGAAATTTACTACAATATCACCTGTTGGAAACAATATTGCATTACAAAAATAACAAAAATAATATTGTACTGTAACTAAGTTAGAGAAAAAATAATACACAGCAATAATAATTAATTCTATACTATAAAAATAAAATGTAGTATATCATTCGTTAAATTATAAACTGGCATATTTTATCTTATCCTAAAACCGTTAAAGAATGGTTACAGTTTCTCGTTTATAACGATCTTGAAGGCAATGATCTCGCGCCGTGGTTCTTAACAAAAATAAGAAATGACGCGAGAAAATGAGGAATTTTTGTTAAAAAAAAAACTCGTTCGATTATCTCGTTACAAAACCAATCGATTGTGAGCGTCTATCGTATCTTTTTAATACTTTATTTATATGTAACAATAGTAAGAACCATTACGTGCGTTAAATAACAAGTTTCTTTTCTAATTGATTTTAATGTTTACAAGATACTTGTGTAAGTAGAAACAAATTCTAAAAATATTTGTCTATCACTCTGACTGTTCGTAACCTATTTTCAAGGTACTTTTGATACCCTAAGTAGGTCCAGACGTTGATGATTTGAAGGTTTGAATAAAGTAAGAAAAAATAATTTATGCTGTGCGGAAAAATATTTAAAAAATTATGTATACTATGCCCATAATAGTTTGCTGCAATTGTTTATCTTGCTTAATATCAGCGGTTTATAGACGATGCAAAATTTACAACATAGCATAGAAATTTTGCTAGTAACACTTCTTAAGTCTTGAAGTGTTTGCTTATAAATATCGCTCGTCATAATTCATTACATCGGGCAAGTAAATGAGTGATATTGTCGCACAAGGAGGAGAAAATTATTGAAACAAACCAATATCGCAATCGTCATATAAAAATTCTCGTACCCCGCCCTTATCTATAACAGTATCTACAATCTATCTTTACAGTTTGTGTTTTTTGTAATACAAGACGTAACAATCCCACTATTTCTACTTTCGAAATTCGATTGGCTCTAACTTTGACTGCTTACAAAGGCCACGTCAATCTGTCAAACATTGAATCGATTTGAACAGTTATCAGCAAAGCCAGAAAATACCAATGTACTTATCGCCCATTCCTTCTAAAACCGTTTGTATTATCCTTATTTGTGTTAAAAATTCACCTAAAGAAGTTATACATATTTAATTAAAATATAATACTACTTTAACATTATTGCAATAATCTCTAGATAGTAAAAGTAGAGCACAGTTGTAGCTATCATTTTTATTTGCTAGGATTAAAAATAAAATTATATCATAAACCAAAGTCAAAAATTTTGTAATTGAAAAGATAATATTTTTCATTTATCTCTCGGTACGATCAGAGCAAATCATGAAACCTTACATTTCTTACCACTATTTATATTCTCAGCGAGGATATACTAAATATGCATTTTATTATTATTTTCTTAACACTGTAACAAATGTAACATCGTAAAATGTCATATGAATTATTAAAAACGTTTGTAGCACTTCTTGCTTATTCACAATCGTTCATAAATAAATATAAATCAATTTTAACAGGTCACCAATGACGTTGCAATATATTAATAGTACCGAGACGGATAAATGGTCAGCTTTTTAAGATCTAGTTGAAGCGTTCGACAGGCCTTAAAACCGACCAGTCATCCTTTTATCGGTAATGATTATCATTGCCGGCCTGTCGTAGAGAACTTGAAAAATGCAATAACTTTCGATTGCCAGTGGGTAACATTTGAAATTCTTAACGTTAACTAGAATTTCGTTATCGTTACAAAAGCCTAATTTAAGTATTTGAATCTAAAACATCGGTTAATATCAATTAATATGAAAAAATTATTAATATGAAAAACACAAAAGTTTATTAAATTGATAATCGTAGCGCGCACCATAACGTAATGTGCTTCAATTTTGAGCCGTGAATTTGTTTTCTAGTTTTAACACTGTAAACCCCCACGGGGGTCACCGATGACCAGCATCTAAAGACGGTTAACAATTTAAAATACTGGCAAAATGTCAACGTGTATAGATTTTTCATTGTTTCATCATTAATGTATTGTTAAGCTAAGAAAACAAGTCATTAAAATACAGAGAAAGTTATATTTATATATAAAATATCACTTATCGAATCCTATACGATATTTCATCGCGTAAAGACGTGGTGTTCAACGTGTTAATATGATATTCACGATTTATTCTTCATCGTATTTATCATTCAGGAAAAAGCTTATGCTACTTTCTACTTCAAATTAATCATACATAACATTTATGATAAAATAATCAACCTGACCAGTAAAAGCTTGATGAATATAGTAGCGAAGCGTCAGTATAAGAAAAACGAATTAAAAATTTGGTCTTGTACTTGATATGCTCAAAATCATGTTAAGTAAAATTGAGACTACTTAGGATTCAGGTGACGGTACGGTTGCCAATCAGCGGCACATCCTCGGGCTAAAGAAAATGTAAATAAAACTAGTTTGTATGCGAAGTTACCGCTTCGTCAACCGTTCTCGGTGCTCCATTATGTAAATAGTGAGCGCTTGTTCGGAGTCAATTACTACAAAACGCAGCATCGTAATAAGACAACTAATGACAGACTCATGAGTTCGTTACCTGTAATATTGCTTCTTAGGTAATTATAGCACAGTGCTTTTGTTTGCTTTGAATAATACATCAAATAGTTGTTCAACTTTCGTTAATAAATGATACATTTGTTAATCAAAAAACTTGTATTATTTTAACATAATAATAAGTCATAAAATATATAGTCAAAGTTAGCTATATCGTAACCAGGTATACGGTAGCATTCTCCATGTGATTTTGTCATTAGCTTTATAAATAAAGAAGGGCCATTTGGTGCATTAAGTATTATAAGAATAAATTAGATAATTCTTAATTTCCATTCGCTACAATTAGCGACGCATGAAGCCTACAACTTCTATGGATGTTTAAAAAAAGGTAACGATTCACATTATTACGAATGCATATAAAAACAATCGCATCAGTTTACTTTGATCTTACGCATTGATTTTTCGAATTGCTCGTGATCGAATGGAAAAGCTTCGTGTACGGAATTATGAAATAAAAAAGGGGTACCGTGGATCCAGTTGAATGCGTATCAGCGCAGTGAGGTCGTTGCGCGCTAACCAGAAATTACACCCTGCCTTCTCTCACCCGACCGCATTTGCAATTTGCCATCGCAAAATAAACCTAATCAACCGAACTCCTAACCATAAAAGACGAGTCGTATCGGATCTTAACGAGCTCCCCGACTGGTTCTCCTCTATGGCGTTACAAACGGCCACTGTTCTTAGAATCGTTAGTGTTCAATATTTATCAGTTCGAATGAAATAAGGTATGGAATAAAACTAATTATGGTTAGTAATACAAAAGGAATAGTAACGATCGTGGACCTAGTTTTTGTTTCTATAGGTGCGCAACTTCTTCAACATCCTGGCATTCAAGACGACACATTAAATTAATTTACAGTAGTAAAGTATTAATTTTCAACATCCGACATCTTTTATTATATTAACTTGCATCAATGTAAGTAACATTAATTACTTTATAAATTACTATTGCTACGTAATAATTAAACTAAAAGTAGTAGTTCTATTTAAGAAATCAATAGCGTCATAGCTTCAAACATGATATTGTGCGAGCTAAACTTATACTTTATTTTGACAATGTATACATAATACGTCAAGCATATCGAATTTGGACGCAAGGAACACGATCCGATATTTGTTATAATTAATAAGTTACTAATTGGATACGAGTACTGTGTTCGTGTCATCATCAATTCTTACGCAATTATAGACATATTGTCTTGGTAGAATTCTAGACATAAAATTGTAGACAGAACAAATAGATATTATGTCTACTTCCTTATGAGCTTAATAATTGTTACGTAAATTCAATAAATGTGTTACTGTTAAATGTATTCAGTAGTTTAATAGTTTTCTATTCAATACATTAATTATGTTTGATTTTTACAGCAAAATATAAAACCAATTAATGTATAACGCTTCCCTGCTGTAAAATTTAATACCATCCTACTTATTAAGATCTTTTAAAAATAATTTTAATTTAGTTTGGTTTAACTTTTACTTCAGATGTTGACATTTTGTCGAACAAATCTCATTTTGATAGATAAATATTGCATAAAAACAACTTTTGTGCTATATATGTTTTCTATTTTTTAACCACAGGTTAAAAGTGCATTTAATACTTCCTTTTCCATACTATTTAGAAATATTCAGTTTTTCTTTTAGTTTTTAATAGAATTAAATTTATTAGAACAACAGGAGCAGATGCGTAAGGAAAAACAAAAATTCGAAACATCATCTGTTGTTGATAAAATACTTCTTACTGGTTGTCTTTCGCGATGATCGATGACATCTGTCTGTATACATGTAGGCAGATGCATGCATCAAACAAATGTCTTCAGTGTGGTCAGGTTCTTGTAATTGTTTTACGACAATATTTTGTTTAAGTAATTGGATTGGAATCATTCATGTCGTTATAAGATTCTTTTACAAAAAGTACCCTCTTCAATAAAAAGCTTAATCTAAAATTAATTGTTTTTTTATATTTCTTATAGATTTTTTTCGGGGAAGTGCATCATCTTAAACCTTTAAAGATGTTCCTAATACATTTAGACTATTTTAACCTATTATTAAAAGATTTGTAGTTTTATTTCCTTTTTTAATATAATGTTTCATCCACCTTTCGGACAGGGGTTTGTTTATGTTTATGTCAGTATATTAATATTATAAATATCGCTGTCAAAGTGGCGTGATTCAGAAATAGTGCATCCGGTTTCGATGCGTGTAGCAGGCGCAAGACGCACAAATCGGACGGGTAATCGATTTTACGAGCGCCAAAAATAAACTGGGACCCTTCGACGTAGGGTTGCCACGTGCACTTAAAAATAATAACAAAATTCCAGTTTTCCCATTGCAAATTTTTCGCTATTTTTCCACCAATAGAAAAGTAACATTACGTAATATTTACGTTTAAAATGAAACAAATGAGTTTATCAGATTATTAATAATGCTTTCAATGACACAAATGATCTCATGAGAACGAAGTTTTGCTGGGTTTTAAAGCATCATAGCCCCCTATAAAACAAATTAATTTCCAAAATAAAAAAAAAATATCTAAGGCTGTAGCTCTTAAACAAAAAAAAATTCTTAGTTGGATTGTTTTATTACGTTTATTCATGCCGTACTATCCTGAAAAACGATAATTACAATGTGATACAAAATTATAAAAAGTATACGTGATAGACCAATAGTACAGTTCATAGTAGAGCAACCGCGACGAGCAAGATTTTATAACACATTAACACGGTGGCAGGAAATCATTTTGTAAACAACGTATATTTTAAATAGCTGCTGAATCTAATGAAAACCGATTTTAATGAAATAAATAAACGCCTCGGTGTTCATTCTTGGCCAAAATTTATTATAGACTACATTTTATAAATATTATTTCGGGATAGTAAGGTTTTCTCCTTATACGCAACAAATAATCGTTGGATGGTTTATCACTGAATAAAAGATTTTGACATTGATACTTTATTTAAAAATCCAGTTTGGACATTTTGTTTATTGATTTAAAAAAATATTGTAAATTGTACATTAAATAATTGCCGCTTATCAATTGGAGCACGAGGTAGTTTACTTTTGTAGTAATTGAAGCTTCTTTCCTCAGTTGAAGCAATTAGTAGTAGTTTATTGTCTAATAATTTATAACGGTAATATTGGTAAAGTTAAGGTAAATCAATAACACTTAAAGAAATATTTTAGTTAATAAACATCAATTTATATCATGACGATAAAAATAAATAACATTACTCCGTTTGGTTATAAAATGTCATCTTTTCTTCAATATCTCTGCAGTAAAAAAGAACATACTAAGAATATTTACCGCCATGGAACATCTTTACGTCTTAGGAAATAAATGGGTCCGTTCACCTAGCTAGTGTTGTGGGTGTTGGATTTTATTGTTACGACCGCCTTAACGAGCCTTTTTATGCGGTAGCCCTTATCTTGCGTAAAAGAAAACTGTTGTGAGCTTACCTTTTCTTATGAACACACACCTAGTTAACTGCTATTTACTATAGACCATTAAAATAAGTGTCACAGGAGATATTACCAAAAATTATATTACGTAACAAATGACTTAAAATGTGATTGAATTTATAAGAAAAAAATATTCATAAATACAAGAAAAATGGCGTTAAACGTAAAATATTAACTTGAGATAGTTTTATTTTTATAACAACTTTTAATATAACAACTCATTTATTCAGAAAATAATGGAATTAAAAGTATGTTATAATCTCCCTAAAACGCAATTAAGTTTCATATAGTGTGCTTTCTCCGTAAATTACGACGGTTGCGAAGACAAATGGCTTGCAATGCGAGGAACCAAACCACGAATGTCAAGTTGACATTTACGATGGTGGACACATTTTGAAATAAATCTAAAATTATAATTGCAGCATGTGTGGTCTCAAGTAGTTGCTTATAACAAATAGTAACTTAAAATTAAAATAAGGTACTATTTATTAATAACAGTTTTTTTTTAAATATGTATGGAACAAGTTGTAAAAATAATTACTTAAATGAATAAAAAGAGGAATTCATAAATAATAATGTAAAAGGAACAGTGAAAAAGATGATAGCTTTTAATGGCACTATAAATCATTAGCTTGTAATCCAATTCCCAGGTATAATAGTATTGCAGCGTGAAACCAATAGTTCTTGTCGTGATAACGTTATCGTTTAATGGCCACTTGAGGCGAGACTCGATAGCCGCGATATAAAACAAAAAAATTAATAAAAAAAAGTTTATTGCGTCTGCTTCTTTCTCATCGCCTGACGGTAATACAATATGCATTTCCTTGTGATTTCTGTACAGATTATATATTGAACATAAAAGAAGCAATTTCATTTTTAAAGCGATGTCTAATAAGAGATAACAAAATTTATTCATTTAATAATTGCACCCCGCAATAGTTGTATTGGCTCTGTATATGTATTATATTTATGTTATCAAACTAGCCGAAGAAAACTTAGAAGAGTTTCTCACCAATTCAAATTATCCACAACTTTATAAATTTTTTTTTTTACAGGACTGTTTTTCCAAAATAATAATAGCCTATTTTAATTCTCACCTTTAGCTGTCAGTAAAAATCCCAATGAAGTCGATCCAGCCGTTTCTGATATATATCTTTTATCGGAAATAGACTATCACTTTCATGTGTTGTTAAGTGTCTACGAAGCCGTTGGTGTGAAGTTTCTGCCCATCATGTTTAAATGTCCAAACATAGCAACGATGTTATGTCACCAGATTGTCGTTTAGGGTGTTATCTAGCCAGGCCGTTTTTAATAAATCCGATCTTCATCCAAAATCCATTTACTCATGTGATCCCAGTTACTCCGTGTAACTAGGCAAACAGTAAACTAATGAATCGGCATTTACGAGTACTTACGAATGTAATGTTAAATCCGTAAAACATAGTTAATTACTATGAAGTTGTGAAAATAAATTGAATAATTTCCAGTAACATAAATTATATTTTATAACTTTTATTTTAATTCACACAAAAAACCACTGTTACATTACATTAGTGAAGTAAAATTTACAAATATTACAAAAAAACGTCTTCGCAATACTGTCAAATCACAACATCGTATACATTTACTACAGGAGTGTACATAGAAAACCCAATTATCACAATGCAAATCGTACAAACATTAGTAAAATGTTAGCCAACACGTGTTAGCGTCGGAGGCCGGATCAAACAGACGAGTAAGCGAACAAACAAGAAAATGTTTGGACTATCGCCACTTTCGGTTCTGTTCAAATAAGGACCGTTGTTTGTTCAAGTGCCAGTGACACGCCACTGCCTGAATGCTTGTCCAACCTAAGACGATCCCGAAGAATTCTTTTAAGACGCTTTAACTTGCATAAATTATTTCAAGAGGGGAGGTCCAACGTTCATGGAGTCTGTTTAAAACAAGGCGACACCTTTCTCGTTCGTGGTGGGATAGATTCATCTGTCAGACTTATTATCCAGCTAACTGAGGGGATTATAAAGGCTACGGATCATTTAAAATCAGACTCCAAAAATTAAACAAAACTATTTATGTTAAAAATTATCAATTGCTGATATTTTAGTATAATTGCACACTAGTTATCTAAAAAAACATATTTAAAGCATTGGATTTATATCTATCTAGAAAACTTAATTTAAAACACACTACAAATTTTTATTTAATTTGTGAGTTAATAAAAATGTTAAAGTAAATGTTTTAAAATTTATTGACTCGCCCTTATCTCTCAATCATCAATATCAATGAATAAAAAAAAATCTTTTTACATTATTTTCAATTTATTTTCGCTGCTTAAAACCCAATAAATTTTGCAGTCTGTATAACATTTAGCAAACCACCTGTCTTTACAGCTAATAGTTAACCCATACCATAGCATGCTCATTGACTTTTTAACTACTATGTTATTATCGGAAACATCTTTTACTACGTTTATTTTAGTGATAAATTCAATTAAAAGCTATTACGTATCATTATTGAGCAGTTTAATTTAATTAAGAACTGTTAATAAACTTGAGCACATTTGACGGCACTGACGTTTCGATCCTGAATTATATTTGCTAACAGTAGACACAGGTGTTAATATCAGCATACAGTTTAACCAAATTAGTTTTTAAAAAATTGATAATGGAATTTTTATTAAACTGGATATTAAGGTAATGATAAAATAGAATTCAATCTTAGATATAAAGTCATAAAATATCTCCAATGCGTTACCTTGTAGGGAATAGGAGTATTTAGGTAAATATTTTATTTTAAATATATTTAAGGGGATAGAAATTAATCATGACATAATCAGCGTACTGCCCATAATATTATATTTAGTTAGAATAATAATGTGAATAATAGGAAATGCGATATTTATAGCGTAAATGTTTTTCAGGTGGGTGGTAGTGGCAGGCGCGTGGAGGGCGAGTGTACTCCGACCGCCGGCAGCTCCAGGAGCAGCCCGTAACGACCGTCACTCGTCGTTGCTGCAACTTGCGGCGTGGGGTGTACCCGCTGCTTTAGCTGCCGCCGTGCTAGTCACGAGGGATGTAGACGCGGACGAACTAACTGGTAAGAGATATCCTTCATAATCCATTGTTACAATTTTTTAACGTCTATAATATTTCTACGTAAATCTATTTTATTACATTTAGGTATTAAGTTAAATGGAACCTTGAAAAGAAAGTCATAAGCTACTTTTGGCCACAAAAATAATGAGCTTCTTCTTCAAACTTTTTGAATAAAGTATATTTTGAATTCGAAATAAATAAAAAAAACGTTTATAATATTCTTATTATACAAACGCAATGGATCAATACATATCTAACAAACATCCGTATCGACTTGCCATAATAGCGATGGCGATTCTTGGTTTAATGTTCCCTCTTTGATTATTTGATCGGCGGCATTTTACAAAGCGATTAAATCTCGTACGAGTGCGCGGGAGCATGCGTTCACACAATAACCGCATTGAACTTTTTGTCTTCGAGTACATACCGGGTCTATTCAAACTGAGATTCCTAATAATGCTGACTCCTTAGACTTAAAAAACGTACTTTCGTGTAGAATTTGAATATAAGAATGTTAGAATTCGGTTCATTTAAAATTTCTGTTAATTTTAATTTGTTAACTAAAAAGGGGAACAATATTTTAAAAAGTGTAGGTAAGGAAAAAATATGAAATCGATTGGAAAACTTTTATTAACGTCAATGATTAATTTTGCGTCTTAATAAACTATTTATCCCTGAGTGAATTATTAACATTCGCCATTATGAAACTAGATAAAGGCAAAACATTAACTCAGTAAAAGTCTTTCGAACCAATGCTTAATTTTTTTAGTCCGCCTTTGCCTTCCTTAATCTTTAATATTTAACATACGCGTTTAAGACAGTAAATATTATTTCTATTTACAGAAAATAAAATTTACTTAACTATAAAGACAAGGCGCCATTACAATAGCACCGCGCTGATAGTACTTCTTAAACGTTGTTCTGATATATAAAAAGAAACAACAGAGTAACGCCTTACATATCTTTGAAGTGTGATTATTTTGTGGTGTGTATGTACAATCTTAATACTTAAGACATGGTACTCTAATTTATGTTACCGACACAGTCGGTGCGCGTTAAGATAAAACGGCCCAACATTTACATCGGTTCATAGTTTTAAATATCTGTTTGCTAAATGGAAAACATGTTATAATTACGTACAATTTAACACTGTAAATGTTGTGGAATCGAAATGAAAACATTTTTGTTAAGAATCTAATAAGTTTTCTATGGATTATTCTTACATAAATATTGATGTAATATTTATAAAAATTTTGTTACCCCGCATAATTAATTAATACATAGCATGTATATCTCATTGTAAACGTTCACTTTTATCGTCTTGTAATTTATGTGTCTATACTATTATTACTCTTTTTAAGTTGAATGGAGTACCACTAGGTCCATTTCTCAGGCATATTGCAGTTTCAATCCGGCGAAGTGTATTGTGGATTTGCTTTTATTGTTTTCGTTTCCATTATACTCGCCAAAAGAAATGCTCGGCCATTATTCGAGCCGTTAAATACGACACCTTTCCACCTCGCACGCTCGTATTTCAATTTTAAATCGGCCTTTTTAAACTCTGCCTTATTAATGCAAGGCTTTTTTCTTGCCGGCTGTTTGTGTAGGTGTTCGTTCGCTTTAAGAGCTGCTTTATAGGGAAACGGAATGTTATTCAGCTCGATAAAATAGCTCGAAAGGAAAGTACCATATCCGCTGTAGTATATTGCTGAAGAATTTTAAGATAGTGACTAGAAATATGTCCTTATCCCGAAATAAACCGCATTCTCGTTCCTTACAGCTAAAAAAATAATAATTTTATTTTTTTTTTTGTTTTGTTTACAGATATGTAATTTTATTGCATCCCGGATTCAATTCCCGGGCCACAAGAATAGAGTTTAGATGGTGGTAGAGTGTTATGATCCCGCGTCGTTAGCTTCCAGTCTCAATGTCACTGTCACCTTAACAGCATTGCTGTGTTCTGGCAATCATATGTATGAGAGTCACAAGTATTCTAGGCAAACAAGCTTTGGCGGTCTTTACCGCTTAAGTGTTAGCCCGTAGACGATAAAAAAATTTGATAAACAACAAATAATCGTATATTTACTTACCGTAACTTTAATAAAACTCTTATATTTTTTAAATTGATTGTTACTCTTTTCAGGTACGTGTTTCGTCGGTAATCAATCAAGCAAATCTTTACTGGCTTTAGTAATCATACCCGAAGCAATTTGCTTGTTACTCGGCTGCCTGTTTTTGGGTTCGGGTCTTCGAGCAATTCTTCAGCGACCGACGCCCGTGCCCGCACCTGCAGCGCTTTTAAATTCACCTCCGCAGCCACATACGGATCAGAGCTTATTAAGATTGGGTGCATTTGCAGCGCTTTACTCTGTACCATCCACGTGTATATTGGCGACTTGGATATACGAATACACATGGCGAGACGACTGGTTGGCAGCTCCTGTACCTTCAACGGAACCGTCGACTCAACCACGCCCAGCGTTCTGGATATTTTTGTTCCGAATATTCGCCTCTCAGATTCTGGGCGTTATGGTTGCTGTTTGGATAGCGACGCCGCGTTTGAAAGCACTTTGGAGACGAATATCAGGTCCTAGGAAACCAGCATTAGCGAAATGTCCAACGGGACCTTCGCCTACTCCTTTAACATTGCAATGTTACGCCACACATTCCCATTCTTTGCCGCGACATACACATAAATATGCAACTTACAGGCCACCACAACATCAGCCTTACAGAAAACCAAGACATTACCATTATTCCGCCGGAGAAACTATTCTATGACGGCGTGTAATCAAATATACTGAAAATGCGTTCGCTTTTAACAAAACTTATCGTATGATAGTTAATAACTTTTATGTCAACAATAATAAAATAATGACAATTAAGTGCCATTAAAAATAAGTCTGTTAATAGTACAGTAATTTTTAAGCCATGTAAGATAAAGTTGAATTTTGTTTGTAGATAATATTGTTTATAATTCCTGTAATAATGCGATTAAATATTGTAAATATGACGTTTATAGTAACAGTAAACGGAAAAACAAGATAAAATGTTCATTGATTTTTTATCACTCTTACCACCACGTGAAAATATCATTTTCAAAAATCAAGAATGGCATTGTGCATTATAATTTTTGTGGGCGTACGGCATACCTCATGTTATATTGAGATAATACTGATACATTAACTAATTTAAACAATGAACGCATTATAGTGCTAAACGTAATTAAAAACTGATTATGTTTGATTTCAATTATATCCAAAAATATTAGCAGAATCTTAAATGGAGAATATATTGTAAATAATAGTATATAATGTGTGTTGAGTAATACTTTTTAATAACTATTTTAAACATTAACAACGAATATCACAATCTCATTTTATGGAACGAATCACTCTTGTTCTTATGCAGTTTTCATATTTTAACATAATTAAATTGTAAGGAGAATATTGCATATTTCTTTAGAATAGGCCACAAAAGAGCTTCACCCACGAAGATTATGATAAAATACACTTTTACAAAAGTATTTTATAGCTACTGTGTTATAATAAGTGATGAAATTGGAGACTCAATGTTTCGAATCTAAGTATCAGCACATTAACGACTTATAAAGAATGCAAGATTGGCTAACATAATGATAGTGTTATGTCTTTTGTTACTTTTTGTATGTACAGGTCAAAAGTGGTTAAAATTGTTTTTTTTTTTAAGTAACACATATAATGACTTATTATTAACTTTAGTTATTTCTTTCTTAATTTTTAATGATGAATAAAATAAAAAAGATTTCTAAAATAAATAGAAAACTATTTTTTTTCAGATATTATTTCTAAGGTGTCTAAGATTTAAAACATTGCGTAACCCACCTCCCTTTCACCAAAATAGACTACAATGTAAATAAATGTTGTAAATATTACCTATGAAACGAGAGCTATGTATATAATTATTATAGTTCAAGTGAATTGTGAATAAATAAAAACAATTAAAAGATAATGTTTTATTCTATTATTACCTACTTACAATCTTATAACTTTTTAATTTACATTTAAGTATTATAATTTTTGAAGTGTATTTAGTCAAGATTTTTAGTGGATTACTAATAATGCAAAAATGGAAAAGTGGTTGTAAAACTACAAAACAAAATTAACATTTTTAAAAGCAAACAAAATGACTAACATTCTTTGTCCTTCGTTTAATTATATAGAATAATAAGCGTAATTCTTTTATAATAATAATAGATTTTTAAGTGGTATTTGTTTTTATTCTGGCAGTCATACATGAGGGAGTATTTTAAGGGAACACTATTCACCATATTCCACCTGTTGGTGACAACATCATGTGAAAGTGGGAAAATTTATTTTTAGTCCAAATAAATATTTTTGCATAGATTTTCAATTCCCCCAATTCTGTAAATCGCTCATAATATATTTATACCGCGTCTTCCTCCGTGGCGCAGTTGTTTGCCACTTGCCTTGTTACGCAGAAGCCTCCGATTCCAGTCCCGGACCACAAGAGTAGTGGAGTCTGGATTGTAGTAGAGTTTTTCGAAGCTGCCTGGCTAGTTACCACCCTCTGTATCTATCTGAGCCGATAACAGCATTGCTGTGTTCCATAAGTGATACACGAGAAAGCCATTAGAATTCCGGGCGAACACATTTGTTGAACACAAATGTTAGTCCATAACCGATAAAAAAATTATAGATATTTTGTAGCCGCTCCTAAAATCATTATTTTTAAGCCTGAAGTTGGAATTGTAATTTATGATTGATTTGCTTTAAAAAAATTTGCCGTTCATAAAACTAACCTTTTTCTTTTTTTTTACGTGGAGAATCTCTGCCAGATTCCCGCCGCCAGGGAGAGCGGCGGGATATGTCGGGCTCTCACCGACTAAACTCCACGGTGTTCCTCCAGTATCGCCTTTTAGGGCGGAGCTGAGGGCACATTTTCAGTCGTCCGCAGCTCCGCTGGCGCCAGCCTTCTGGCCTCTCCCTTTTCCCTATTCTCGTGTTGGAGCGATGAGCCAGGAAGACGTAGCTCATCGCTCCGTTCGTGGGTCTCATTTAGTCAGCTGGCAGACCGTTCCCTATCTGCCAGCCGAAAGACCTAGTGCAGCAGACGGGCAAAGTTCCGCCTCCTGCACCCTGTCCTCCTGCGCCGGATCGGGTCAGAGAGGGGGTCATCCTCTCTCACCCGTTCGGCTCCCTCCTTCTGCATTACCGTTTCTCAGAAGGAGGCCACTGCGTCCCATGCCCTCTCGCTTCCCACCATCGCTTTGACGACAGCCGGGAGCGAGAGGTCGTCGCCCGTAACGTCCACGATCTCGGCCCGTTCTTGGGCCCAGGCCGGGCACTCCTCCAGCGTGTGCTGGGCGGTGTCTTCGGCGGCGTCACACTGGTGGCATATCGCCAGCGGCTCCCTACCGGCCACGTGGCACAGATATCTGCCGAAGCTACCATGCCCCGACAAAATCTGCACCAGCCGGTAGGTTAACGCACCGTGGCGGCGGTCTACCCACTCCTTGAGGACTGAGCGGATCGCCACGATGGTGCGCAGGCCTGCACTTAGCTCCCAAAGGCGCCTGCTCCACTTTTCGAGGCGCTCGGTCTCGATAGTCCGTCGCCATTGCTTCCACTCATTGGGGGTCATGTCGGCGCCCTCACGCCGGGCCTCCGTTCTCCGTTGGTACACCTCCGCCCGGACCTCGGCATCGAGGTCCCAGGGAGGTGTCCCGGCCAATAGGCAGGCTGCCTCATGCGACACGGTGCGGTATGCTCGCACTGCTCTAACGGCCATGACTCGCTGAGGTCTGTAGAGCTGAGTCATGTTATGCTTGGTCAGAGCGTCGACCCACACCGGTGCCCCATAAAGTGCCATTGACCGGACCACTCCGGCGTACAGACGGCGGCACGTGATGTTCGGCCCGCCCACATTCGGAAGGAGCCTTCCGAGGGCCGACGCGGCTTTCATCAGTTTTGGTGCCAGCCGCGAGAAGTGCTCTCGGAAGGCCCAGCGGCCATCGAGGTAAAATCCCAGATATTTCATCAGCGGCTTCACCTCGATGCACGCTCCTCCAATTTGAAGGTTGGCACCCGCAGGTGGCCCTCTCCGAGGCCCGTGAAAGCAGAGAGCCTCGGTTTTGTCGAGGGCCACTTTTAGACCCAACCGCTCAATACGTCGAACAATACGCTGGACCCCCAGTGTGACCAGTTCTGCTGCGTCCTCGAAGGTCGCACCTCGGGCAGTCACCAGTGTGTCGTCCGCGAAGCAGACGACGTTGATGCCCGAGAGGCGACCCCCTCGCAGGACCCTGTCATATCCGATGTTCCACAGGAGTGTACCGAGGACCGACCCCTGTGGAACACCGCATGACATCGGTCTACTGCGGACTCTACCGTCCCGACCGGTATATAAGACGAGCCTATCCCGTAGGTTGGCCCTGATCACCCGCCTCAGGTACAGCGCTATCCGGTGGTACCTGAGTGCCTCATCTATGCATGAGAACAAAAAAAAAACTAACCTAACCCAACATTGGAATTTCTTCGGTTGTTAAACCGGTTAATTATTATCAAATAATTTAGTCTTTACATTATATAAATAAGGTCATACATTTATAGTTTTCATTATTTATTATCTACTTGACCTTTTGCTTTTGTTATATTATCTGGGAAAGAAAAGAAAATTGAATAACCGTCTATTTCTTCTTTTGGTTATTAATAAAATCGTTACAATTTGAATTTTGGTTTCGTTTTAGGACTCCGTAACCAAAGTGAAGATTTCACAAATTGTGTATATCAATTGCTAGTACAGCAAAAATATTAAAAAATAAAATAATACTTACAAGAAACCTAATTTTATTGGCCTTCATGGTACGAAATCCTTTGCGGTGTGAGTGCGAAACGCACTTGGCCATATATTTTTAAACACTGGCTAAAACAATTATTACAGAGACAGGAAAATACGACTAGGAGTATATGTAATTGCTTAGTAATTGAGAGGTAGAAGAATATTTAAGCTACTGAATATATTTTATTATTATGGCTGAAAATTCTTCATCATATCAAAATCATAGGCGCCTTTTGAGATTCAAACACAAATAAAAATACGCAACCTTATCTTAAGCTCCCAATATTTTTAAATAGAAAGAAATAAATATTCCCTCATCCATCATTTTTATTATTTAAGTTAATATTTGAATGTTATTCATGAAGGAATTTCAACAAGAATTATCTGCGACACAGATTTTTTTTGTCTCTATTATTTTTATATAGCGAGGATTATTTAGATTTGATGAGAATAATATGTATGTTTTAGCAAACATTTTATGTTTCTGAGAGTTATGAATAATTAAACTTATCAGTGTCAAAAAGAAGTTGTCTATAGTCATTTGGTAGTGTTTTCCGTTTAGAAATCTCTAATTGTTTACTTTTTGAAATTTATTAAAATTAAACTTTAATATTTAATAATGTCCTCCTTTACTCAGATAAGTCGTCTGAGTAGTTATGTACTGGGAAGTTATAAAACAGTCCTACACACAAGGTACGCTTTAGGTTATGACGCTTTGTTATTTATTATATTTTTTCTTATAATATAACTACTGGTACACAACATATTATATTAATACTACTATGAGTACATTACTATTTTTATGTAATTTGCAGGACAAAATGGTTAAATAGTGTTCAAACATGTGATTACACTAGGAAATCAGCTGAGGAAAGATTGGGTATAGAAAAGCCCAAAAGACCTTTGACTCCATTCTTCAAATTTATGAAGCAATTGAGACCAGCATTGCTTGCGAAAAATCCTGGAATCACATCTAAAGAGGCTATTTTATCAATTTCAAAACATTGGCAGGAACTGGACAGTGAGGTGTAATTTTTTTAATGTTTGTTTAGGTACATTCTAATAAAAAATGTACTATGTAATTATGTATCTTTACCGACTTCAGTAATACCTGATAGTTACCATAAAATTACTTGCTTACCATAGTATAACATATCATGGTAATTTTTACAGTAAAAAAAAGTGAAGTACACTTACTCTACTTTTTTAGTCAGTATATAAAAGAGTATCACATTGTTAACATTATTGCTCTAAAAATAATCAGTATGGTTTTTGTCCTTGTTTCACATTAGGTTCATGAATGCTTGAGAATTTATTTTATAGCTAAAAATGTTTATTAGTTATTATTTAAATATTGCAACGATAAGAATGTCTTATAATAAAAACAGAGTGATTAAATCTCTAACTTTTATTAAATCAATTAGATGTTACATATGTTAATCATTTCATTATTAAAATTAAATACAACTGATTAAAGTTTAGTGAAATGCATTTAAGCATATTCAATTAAACACTAAAATAAAACATTACCCAAAGTAAGTCTAAAAATTAGTATACACTAATTTTTATGATAATGATAATAATTATACATTAATGTAGAATATTACTACAGAGTACTAAATACTAAAAAAACCTTAAAAATTTGTCGGTAACTCTGGTGTTAAAGTAACATCATAATTAAAATGTACTTATTTGACAATTGCACATTTTATATGTTTTTTTTAATTAGACGAAGGCACAAATGGTTAAAGAGTTCGAAAAAGATCAGGAAGAATATAGAAAAATCAAGACAAAGTATGAAGCATCACTGACAGAACAACAAAAAGATGATATAAAAAGAGTAAAACTGGAAATGTCTGAAGCCAAGGAAAAAAGAAAATTAAAAGCTGTAAGTTAACAACATCAATGTTATAGTAAACCAGGGTGTATAGACAAAAAGTATATAAATCAGTTAACTTTTGTCTGTATAATTTAGCATTTTGTTTACCTAGTAAGCAGACCAAAACTGTTAATTCTAAATGAAATTTTGGTACTCACACCAATAAAGAGACTATGTCACAATCAACAAATCAACAAATTTGTCTTACATAGGCCTAAGACCCTTTATCAATTTGTATCAGATGAACCTTTTGTTTCACCTTTTCTCTTCCTCATCCTGTAAAGCTCAATTTCAATATTCATTTTATGTAAAACAATACAACATGCAATAGGTAGTTTATCAAGACACATTTTATATAATATGAGTGTATACACTGCCGGCCAAAAGTTTGAGACCACCTTGAAAAAATTACAATATTGAATAAAACTCCAAAAGTTAGTGC
>DWQX01002983.1:0-19534 GCA_018245475.1 Pharmacophagus antenor
GGCATCTCCAGCTGTATTGTCACGCTGTTCGTGGCTCTATACTACAACGTCATCATCACCTGGGTCTTCTTCTACCTCTTCAACAGTATCAGGGTAAGACGTTACATTTCAACCTGAAGTAAGGCACCTACATACTACAGTCTTACCTAATATGGCGCCACCGTGTATATACCTTGTATTACCTTGTGTTTATCATAATAAATATCGTTTCATATTTCATAATTTGCTTCTGATATAACAGAAGTGCAGCTATTAGAGTATTGTTACCTATTATATAGCTATAATTACTACTAACCAGTACCAATATAGTTAGAGAGCTCACGGATCACCGGATCCGTCAAACGGGGAAGCCTAAAGTATTTTGAGATAGCTCATTTCACTATCTACGGCCTCATTTTCACTCAACATCAGGTGGAATTGATGTCAAGTGTTAGCCCATTGGTAATAAAAAAATTATAGCGCCCCTTCTTTTCATGTACGTAAAGCTCCCTGGTTAAATTTTTAATACGTTTAAAATTGCATTCGCCAGTTGTCGGCCGATCAACTACCGTGGGCCCACTGTCCGCAAGACAACAGCACCGCGGAGGTCGAGTGCGGCAAGGCGTCGGCGACGGTGTACTACTGGTATCGGGAGGCGCTGGACGCGTCGCCCAGCATTGAGGAGCCCGGCGTGCCGCGCTGGTGGATCGTGCTGTACCTGCTGCTGGCTTGGATCATCGTCTTCTTCATCGTAATGAAAGGCATACAGAGCAGCGGCAAGGTAAGGAACTTTTGTGGCGAATATACCAGTCGCCAAAACTTCGAGAAATAAAAATAGATTTCTCTTAAATATCGTTGCGATAAAGAATCGAAAAAAATTACTTAAATAACATAATTATAAAATAAGACTATTAAAGAGTTCGAATTGTTTCATCTACTTTACAGGCTGTTAGAAGACTCTAAAATCCTGTAATAAGCAGATAATATAATTCAAAAGTCTTATGCTCATTGTTTTTTCAAACGAATAGAAAATGTATTGGAGTTTTTATTTGGGACACATTTTCGTTCTATAAAATAATGCAAATTAGAAAATATTTGACACATAAACTAAAAATAATCAAACTATCAAAGCCAAACTTAAAGTTTAATTGTAAAATTACTTTTAATCCTGGCAAACCTTGATGTTGAAATAGTAAAAATAAGCTACGAGTACATCAGATCAGAATACATTACTTACAGCGTAAATTTACGAGTATGTGTCATCTTTTACATCGTCTTCGTCAGGTGGTCTACTTCACGTCTCTGTTCCCGTACGCCGTTCTCACAATATTCTTCATCCGAGGCATCACTCTACCCGGCTCCTCTGATGGAATATTGCATATGTACAAACCTAAGGTATGCGTCGAAACTTACTGCATGTTCCCGTAATTTCAATTGATGAGTACTTCTTGAAAAATTAACACTCGAGAAAAGGTTTTTTCTTTAACATGATTTTTATAAACTTTTTTCTTGCAGAAATTATGAAACAGGCTTTATCTTTTCCACCTTTAAATTTTGAAATTAAGAAAAGTATTCTTTAAGTTAATGAAACTCGAAATAATGAACAAGAGAAATAATGTAAAAAAAGGAACTTGTAAGAAGTCTAAATAAGCGACTCCTAAACATCGATTTTTACATTAGCCTAACTTTTAGAACCTTTAAAATTCGTAAAGTTTCTTGTAGCAATAGATGTAGTGTCTAGTGGGCGTTGGAAGTTTCTTTCCTGGGAGCGGTCGCGAATCCACAAACAAAAGGTGACGTTTTATGACAGTCAAAGGGACAGTCGCGGCGTACTTACATAATTAGAAATTCAATATAATAAAGTATTAAATTATAATTTAATATAATAAAAGATATTTTGTTTTGCAAAAGACCGTTAATGTATGGAAGACAATGATATAAAATTGATCTGCCAATTTCCGCTTAGTTTAATTGTAAATAGTAATATTAAAACACAATAGCAACGCGTTTCGCCACTACACGTGGCATTATCAGTTGTTAGGGGTTCGACAGCCCGACGTAAAACGAATCTAAGGGCGTACTGCGGCTTCTTATGTTCCTTTCCTCTCATTGCAAAGTAACGTATGAATGGATAAAAACGTTTGTAGTTTAGAATTTTGTGATAATCTCTACGCAGCGGCGATGAGAACGTATACTAGTGCTACCGTTCCAGCTGGAGAAGCTGTTGGACCCGACGGTGTGGCTGGACGCGGCGACGCAGGTGTTCTACTCGTTCGGGCTCGCGTTCGGCTCGCTGATCGCGTTCGGTTCGTACAACCCGCCGACCAACAACTGCGTGCGTGACGTGCTGCTCGTGTCCGTCTGTAACGCGCTCACGGCCATCTACGCGTCCGTCGTCATATTCAGCATACTCGGCTTCAAGGCGTACACCATGGTCGAGAAGTGCATGACCAAGTGAGTACACACGAATTCATAAAATTTATAATATAACCTAATCCGTAGTTTCGCACGCGCTATAGTTTAAAGTTTTCCAACCTTTTGCGATCCGCTAAGGAAGCTAAAAAAATATTAATGGACATTTACACTGTACACTGTGAAGGATGCGTGTGATGCGGCTACGCAGGAGTCTTAAAATGAAAGAAGGGAGGGACGCTTGCGTTCAGTCTCCTATTTTATAGGTTTTGAATTATTTTCGCTATGTCAAATTGAAGGTCGGTAACCCAGGAGTCTGTCGTATACACGTTCTCAATGCTTTCGTTTCGAAAGCACGCAGACCATAGACATTTCAACAATTTTATTAAAAAAATATTAAATCTGTCCACTTACGAGAATAGCATATTTTCTCGCTACATTAAGTATTGTAATACTAACGCGGATAATAAGCTACGATGACAGACTGCTAGTCTTTATGTATGGATATAGACTATATAAATATATATCGTTATTATACCGATATTTGTCTTAAACTATATAGTTAGGATTGATTATTTTGGTGTTAGGGGCTTTTTGTGAAAATAAATGTTAAAAATAAATTAGTAGCAGCCGAAAGATAGTAATTTTTTTAATAACAATTTTTGTATTTTAGTATATAACGAATTGGCGGTAATCTTTAAGTGTGTAAAAGTAAAATATTCACAAAGAAAAAAACCTACGAATTTATTTAATATAAATATTGATAAATTACTTAACCAGCCAGTCACGAAAATTGAGTTCTTTTTCAATTCAGTAACAGAATGAATGTTAAATGGAATTATTGAAATTACGTTATATACAGTCTTTTAGACTACTTCACGCTTTTGTGAATGTATTCCTTCTTACAACGAACTCATTTTATTACCACTTGATGCCTGTTACAATTACATTTAAGGTTGTCGAGAAGCATGTAAAATAAAGTAATAAGAATTTATTGAAATAAGGTTAAGAGCAGTCAGTATTCAACGCACGTTTGTAATTTTACTTTTAAAAGAAGAGGGCTAGGCCTTTATCACTATAAATACAAATTGGGGATGACAATTCAGTTTATTTTATTTACAAACATATATATATTAAAATTGTATTCGTTTTACTTATCTAAGCAATTTCAGTATAACTTATTGATAATGGTTCATATTTATCGCACGAAGAAAATTATTTTCTTTTTTTTTTTGTTTTTTTGTTTATATAATAGCGTCGAAATAGTGACTTCCGATTAATTTTATAACTTACATAAAGTCAATTGCAATTAAAAAAAAATTTGTAAACTTTTCATCCCCAACTAAGTTAATAAAGACTTTAACTTGATTCGCAAGCAAATTTATCCGACGAAATAAATGTGCTTTTGGTTTTTTTTTAATGTTCAATGAACGAACTCTTATTTTGTATATAAAATCAATGGTTTCAATTATTAATATATCTATACAACCCGTATGCAACTCCTATTGTATTATATATTTTTCACCTTTTTAATACTTTTAAATACGATTTTGTTACTTCATTGAAACGTGAAGCAATCATGTTAAAGCACCCTGCATTCATATTAAAAGAAAGTGAGTAACATAGAAGCATTTTTACGGTTTCTGACTGCTTAGGTAAATGTGCCAAATATTCGGTAAAGGCCTAATGGAAAATGTTGCGACAATAAAAAGTACTTATTTGATTTTTCTTTTCATGGCGGACAAGTCAATGTAGTTATTATATACTCTTGTTTTATTAATACTAGTATTATTGAATATCTGATCATGCAGTATCTTTTATTTTATAGTCTGAAAGAAATACACGTTAGACGGTATCTTTTAAAATCTTTCTGATGCTTTAAGACAAAAAAACATAACAAATTATCACAAGCGCATATGAATAACATAATTTGCCCAGGTATTATTTTCTTAAGACAGCCGTAAATCTTCGCGGATATAAAAGAATTAGTGCATCTTTTCTTCGCACAAAAATATAGTCGTCTTTATTTTTTTTACTTTGAATATTTCAACCAGTAATGTTATTATTCTGTACGTATTATTATAGGTTGATTCGTTGGTAAAAAAATTATTGATTATTATAAAATAAATATTAAACGAGAAAAACACGCATCCTGTAAGCTCGTAAACGTACCAAAATTTAAAACGCATATCGCTCTTAACACCGGGTAAAATTCTGTCGCGGTGTATATCCGCTCGCGAAATGCCGATATCCGTCGATAATTCTCGTAAAATCGAGACAAATAATTCTTTCTAACACAATACTATTTATTATTGATGACTCATCGTTTATTCTCGATTCGTCGCACGTACACGGGACTCACGGCACGCGACATATTTTTCTCGAATGTTCTATTACTAGTTTCTATTATTCTTTTATTACTAGTTGCTATAATTGTCATCTAAGTGATTATCTTTAAAGATTTTCGTTAAATTATGAATATTGTCTTTATTAACAAATAAAACAATGTTTGGCACTTTGTTTCTTTACTTGAATGTTGTTCCATTTTTATTTAAAACTTATAAATAAAACAAAAAGATTCCAACAACGCCTATCGTATTCCCTTAATTTATTCAGAAACACTTTTGTTATAGATCTCTCTAGTGAGAACGTCAACTTTTATAACAATATATTTTCTTTTTTAGGGAAATAAAAATACTGGCCATGCATCAGATCGGCGGCTTCACATTGAACTCCACCTACGATTACTACAGGGAGGAATATCCTAACCTGAACAGCACAGTTATTTCAGCTTTTAACCTGACCGGATGCACTATGAGCCGACAATTGGAGGAGGTATGAATATTAGCTTGTAACATTTAAATCTTTTTTTTTAATCGGTTATGAGCTCGCACTTGACCTTGATATCTTCTGATGTTATGTGATAATGAGGGTCTCAGATGGTAAAGCGTGCTTGCCCAGTATACTTGACTCTCACATGTATGACTACCGGAACACAGTAATGCTGTTGGCTTCTTAAATATGTACGAGTGGGTAGTTATAAAACCCTTATTCACATTCTTTACTCGAAAATGTACCGGGTTTTATTTTTTACAGGCGGCAGAAGGCACCGGGCTCGCATTCATAGTATTCACCCAGGCGATACTGAAACTAACTCCAGCGCCGTTCTGGTCGATTATATTCTTCCTGATGCTACTCTCCCTCGGCCTGGGCAGCCAGATCGGCATAATGGAGGGCATGCTGTGCACCATCTTCGATATTGATTTCTTTAAGAGAATGAGTAAACCCGTTATAACTGGTAAGTCAGAAGCATTTTAAAATTTCCATAAACTATTTTAACGTGATTTTTTTTTCTATTTAGTAACTGGACGAGCGCAGTGTTGAACTTTGGGTGGTCGTAAGGTTGTTTCGAATCCGTCTGGGTAGCTACCACGATCAATATCAATCTACCGCCATAACAGCATTGCTGTGTGGCGGAAATGGTACATGTGAAATATTCTAACCGTTCGCGCTTCGCCCTCTACATCTCGTTGTGCCTTAACATTAAGCGTCAGCTAGTAGACGACTACGTCAACTACTTTCTTCTTCTCTTTCACTCGTTCTCTTCTTTGTAATCACCAGGTGCCGTGTGTACCTTCTGCTTCCTGGTGGGTTTAATATTCACTACCGGCGCTGGTGAGTACTGGTTGAAGATGTTCGACTCGTTCGCCGGCACCATCGGCCTGGTAGTGGTCGCTCTGCTGGAGATGATCGCCGTCATCTACATTTACGGACACGAGAAGTAAGTAAACAGATTTATTGATTTTATTATTATAAATAACGTGCAAAAGAAGCAGTTTGGACCATTAATGTTCTTTAGTGCTACTCATTAATAGGATTAGTGTTTTTCTCGACACTTGGATAATACTTGATTCCAATTTCGTATTATATTAAGTAGTAAGGGCTGTAGACGGTGAAACGTGATGCCCAAAATTCTCTGGTCCTTAATTTAAATAGTCGACAAATGATTTTTAAAAACATTATTTGTTATTTGTGGCTGCAACAACATTTTTTAATTATAGTTTTGAAAGAAATTATTTAGAAGTTTGGATTTAGATAGAATTTATATATTTAAAAAGGGACGCCATTGTTTAGAGTGACGTGACGTAAAACTATAATCTACCTGAGTTATTACGACATAATCAAAGCTATGACGTCAGACAGAGCGCGTTAAATTGGCGTTTTACTTATTTTTTAAACAATAATATAAATACATTTTAATCGCTCATGTCGTAACTTTTTTGTTGTACTTTAACGAATGCACTTATTAATTTAATCTAATTAATATTTTTCTCATGTTAACGAATGAACCAAAAATTATTCATATTCCCTGTTGTTACCTTAGGTTCTCAAATGACATCTACGAGATGACCGGCTACCGTCCCGGCTGGTACTGGCAGGTGACGTGGCGTTACGTTGGCCCGTTCATTGTCACCTGCATCCTGCTTTCGTCCCTGGTCTTCATGCTGATAAACCCACCGACCTACGGCGCCTGGAATGCTGCAGAGGTTTGCAACATAATTATGATTTATATTTTCTCTGTCTCTCTCTCCCACCATTCATTTCTTGTATTACATCAGTACTTTATATTACCTATAACACTGCATAACGTAAATAAATACATTTGAAACTAAATCGAAGTAAACTTTATAGACTGCCATTTATATCGAGAATTAATTTTGGAAAAACTAACTAAACTGTCGTGTTTGACGTTGACAAGATTGGAAGATGGATTAGTAGTATTTATCATCTACCTCCAAACAAGAACTACACTCCGCAATGTATGAATGAAGTTTCTCATCTGTATAATAAATATGATACGTTTCATTTCCTGAACAGGGTCGTGTCGAAAAGACACCGTATCCGAACTGGGTGCTGGGCATCGCTGGTGCCATGATCCTTGCCGGAGTCCTGCCGATACCGCTAGTGCTGATCCTGCGCCGCTTCCAGTGTCTGGCGCTCGACGTGGACATCCACCACGGGTCCATACGCAGGATCGAGACGACCGTCTCCACCAAGGAGATGATGAGCGATCAGGACGTAAGTTGACTTTCAATATTAGGACAATGAGAAAATAAATAATAAATGGGTAAATAGGAAACAATAACTAAAACAGATGATCGACTTTCTAACTCTTTCCAACTCTTGTCTAGATATGGAATAGAAAAAAAAGTTAATAGTCTATCGTATACAAGAAATATTAACTATAATATAAAATTATTCCAAGTTATGCTTAATTGATCTTAAGAAACTAAAGTTGGCATAACATTTAATTTTTATTATTTAGCATATAGATGATACCACTCTCTTTTTGTATATCCTGTTTCCTGTAATCTAAATACCAACCCTAAATAATTTTGTTAATACACATATTCAGATTACACTGTAAGAGAAGTTGTATGGTATTTGAATTGTCAGTGACTAAATATTATATATCATCTGTCACTATTAAAAATCATTCGGAGTCCAATAAATCTAAAAAGATTGTAATACCTTGACCTGTTTGAAAACATTGTCAATGTCCATTTTTGACTAAGAGGAGCGCGTAAAATTAAACAGAAAGCTCAGTTATTACATCTATATTAGATTTAATGATTAAGTACTCAAAGGATTTTGTCAATATTTGCTTGTAAAACTGACAAATATATAAGATTTATCTGGCATTTGTGTAAATCCAGATTGAATGAATATAGTATTTGAAATTATCAATCGCCCAAAGGAATAAAAATATTCGACGTTTAATTAAAAGTGCCGCCAAATTTTATTTTTAAAACTAGTCCAAAATTCGTCATCGTTATGTCCAAGGTGCTTTATTTCATTTTGTTTCAGTTTTTTACCTTAATTGCAGTTATTATAAGATTTTGAAATAAACTTGCTGAGCACTAATCCTTTGCATACTTAAAATAATGACTCGCTAAAAATCACCCGTAACCAACTTCAGCTAATTAATATGGGCGAAATGTAAATGCTTATTAAGATATATCAATAACAGTTTTATTCATTATTGTTTATTACTAAGATAACATAAATATTTAGTTATTGTGAATCCATTACCTTATATTATATTATAATCTCTGTTATTGATATATTAATCATCACTAATATGGAGTATAAAGGCACGTTTTTTTTCTATCAAACAATGTAAATCTGCAACAGCATGCAAAGTTTAAAATATTTTGTAGTCGTTTGTCGTATAAAAATGTTTTTAATACATGCAAGAATAATGTAAGATTTTGAAAGTTATGAGAATAATATTTTAAATACCAGTGAAGCGCATTCATTTTGTTTTATAGAAAATCCAATTGCAAAATGAGAACAAGTATTAAATATTCCTTATATTTAAAAACATTTTTGTCTATTTATAAATTAAAGTTAATTACAAATGCAAAAACTAAACGTCCACTATTGCGGCCAAAATGCGTGAAGTGGTTAAATAGCTTTATTACAGTTCTATATAAAATAAAAGTACAGGTAGGATTATGTAATTTGAATCTAAAATACAACCCTAGCTATGATTCAAGCACATATTTTGAGAGAATAACGTGTCGTTATGCTTCATTGTACCGCCGCTATGTCTAACCGTGGCGCTGCACCGTGTCGCGTGCCGACGCAGGTGCTATCGCCGGAGAGCGCGCCGCCTGCGCCCGCGCAGCTCGTCGCTGAGGCGGCGGGCACTAAGTTCACTATCGGAGACTTCGACGTAAGGACCTTATCGAATAGTCTTTTCGGTTCTTTTGATAGTTTTGTTTGTGTTTACACCTACCTCATCTTTTGTATAACTTTTGTATTTGTCGTTTATACCACATCCTCTTTTTAGATTATATAAAAATGTTGAAGTTGTTCTCTTGAATTGACTACTTATCATACAATTGTTAAAAAAATCAAAATTTATTGCGTTGTAAATAGAGAACGTTAGAATATTACGTTATTATATGGTACTACAAACTTAACCGAGGCCATAATTTTAATATTTGGTTTAGGCAATATTTATTTACACTGTCGTAGAATATTTAAGTATGTTTGGTTTAGGCGACATTGTTAAATTATCGTACAGTAGTTAAACTATTAAAGGGGACAATTCCTAAATTTGATGCGTACTTACATTTTTTTTTCATATGTAATTATTTTAAATTTTTCACAGTAATTTAATTTTAAATTTTTATTATGTATAAAATGTTATATACTTAACAAACATTTCCAGTTATTCATTTGTAATGTTATACGTCATTCGTCAATGTTCATAATAATACTAATTTTATAATAAATTACAGATTTATAATTGTTCTGCTATTTTACGTACCAAAATATGTGTAAGGTATATATATATACATATATTTTACATTAAGTAGTGCATACTTTTTTTTATACGATAAAAGTTTTGAAACGAGTAAAGTAAATTAAAATTTTCTTTTCCCAAGGTTTTTAAAACTTGATGTCATGATTATACTGCAATAATTATTTTCTCTTTATATAAAAAAAAAAAACATGTAATGTAGAATTTTAGTACTGTTATTTATCATTGGTTATATAAAATAAAATAATCATCGTTTTAATTTATGAATATTTGACGTAGGTAGTATTTGTGAGTAGTATGACAGTAACGTATACTTCATGATATAACCTGCTGCAATCATAAGTACAGTCTCAGATAAAATATATAATATTCTTAATTTTTATGAGTTGATAAATGTAGCACTATGTGTCAAGTTTATTCACGTGTAAATATGTTGTACCGGATTACTTAGGGGGTGGATGGCTGTGAGGAGAGAGCGAGCAAGCGTCTGCCAACGAGCATCGCGCGAAACCGACCCAAGAAATAGATGTTTGTCCGCTCGATCACTTCTTTACTATATTTGCAAATGAAGACATAGTGTTTTAATGCTTATAAAGTTTTATTATTTGCTTTAACGCGGTAAACGTTGTAGGGAACACTGGGGAATAATGTATAAGTACGGATTAATTTGAAAATCTATAATGCCATAATATTTTATAGATTTTGCCTGTAAAAGTGTTTTTGATTGTAATTTAATTTTATTTTGCTCCTTCGTTATAATTTTTTAACTAGCTAAGTTTCCATTATCAGATGTCCCCAATATAAAAAATAATCTTACAATTACAATTGCGTTTATCGCGTTACAGTTATGCAGTTAAGTTATATATGTCTTCATTGCAGCCTCTCTTAAAGACTTCGTAGCTCAGTAGACCTCCATAGTATATGTAGAAAAGCCTGTTTGTTGATAACACATGCTGTATATTTATTTGTTTAACTGCTTTATACATCTGGTCATTATAACTTAGCATGAAAGTAATCCAAAAATAATAAATTATACATATACCTATTAATTCGAATAGTTACTACTTTTTTCAGCAATTCATTTTAGTTATTAAATTATTGACCCAAGTGTTACTTTGCGAAAGTAATAAATCACCAAAAAACTGTTTGTTAATTTTCGCTTTTTTTTCAACTTGTATTGCAAACGTATGATAATTGAAAATCCCATGTATAGCGGCGGAACACATTGATATTTTGATTTGACTGTAATATTTCAAATTAAAAAAAGAAAAATCGAAAATTAACAAATAAATTTTTAAGTTTATGTTGTAATATATTTTCGTGTAATATTCCAGTCATCCGATACGGAGCCGGGCGAAGTGGACGCGTCTGAGAATTACGATGACGGCAGTAGTAGTGACGAAGAAATACTAAATACTAACACTACTAACGCCGGTATTCGCCTGGCAATGAAACCAATCGGCCATAAACCAACTACATTCAAGATGGACGTCGTCGACGATTGACCGTTGCTCCATTAATTTTCGTTCGGAAATTATTCTTAGACTATTTATCGCTGAAGTAGGCTCAGTTACCCTTCAGTGTTACTTATTTTTTAAATAGTTATTTTAAGCTTAATGTTAGACGATAATAGTTGTAATAATAACGAACCTGTGGATTTTGACTATGCTACTTAAAGTGAGCAATGAATTTAAATTATATCTATCTTTTACTTGGTGTTGCAACAAACAGTATTAATCATGTCTATTGAAATAAAAACCATAAATAGATGAATTACTAAATAGCAAATAACTTTTGATGTCATTTAGTTACCAAATATTTTTTAACTAGCATAATACCACAATGCTTTCAGATACCATGCTAAAAATATGTATTTAAATAGATATATATTATGGATTATCTTCAAATTTATAGAAATGTTGTATCGATTCTGAACAGTTTTCGATTTTTAGTATTTTAAATGTGTATTTGGGCAAAATTAGATTACTAATAATATAAATCAAAAATCTTTAAATTAAATTCGATAAATAGTAAAAATTAAATCATAGATAGCTAAAAATAATTCAACGTGTTTTTTCATTTCTTTTAATAGAAGTCAGGCAATTAAAATACTTCGGTGCTTAATATATGTGCAAATGAATCAAAAATCATAACTTGAAAACTACGTGGAAAGATTCGATGTTTGACAAGATTTAATTGTATGAATTAAAATTATTACGATGTTATTTTCGTAAACGTTAAACTTAAAAAAATATTATGTCTGAATGATATAATAAAAAATTGGTAATTATTATAGATGAAATGTGAAAACGTCATAGAAAAGTAACACATCATTGGCAAAAAATTACTTAAGAATAGATAATGAGAATACGGTGTTGAAATAATAAGTTTATTACGTGTAAATAAAAGTGGAATAATTCAAAAAATATAATAACTTATAATATTAGATTCTTCCACAACTGATATTGCTTTTCGCTTTTAGATACATCATACACGTCTCTGAAACAGTACGTATTTAAGATAAAGATGCAACATCGATCCTATAAATTGTGTTAATATTCATATTTTAAAAACAATTACGTAAAGTAAAAGTGACTACAGTGTGATTCTAAAACGTATTTTAAAAAACTCACGGGCAAGCAAAAAAAGCGATATAGCAGCAGTAGATTTAATATCGACTTCAAAACATCGATGTTTGTGAACGATGCAGCGATGTTTCAAAACGATACATCGTTTTCATCGTTACCGATAATTAGTATTGTTAAATTGAGGCATATCGCATTATTAAAAGATGATGCGCCGTTGAGGAGTTCACAGTAAAATAACTTTAATAGGTATAAGACGATCATTTAGAACTCAAAATACTAGTCACTTATTAATTATAAGTTAGTATTAAGAGAGAAACGAAAGTGATGTGATGTGAAAATCGATTTATCAAACGAGCTTCATATGAAAAACTAAGCCATTGTTTGTTTTAAACGAAGTTTGAAGAAAAAATTACGTAAAAGAAACTTTCTATAAATTAAAAATTTAAAGATAAATTAATATAAGTTTCGATTTGCCGACGTACGTAAAGAATGAGACATTTGTATGTACATTTTCGCATCATATCTAATTCGAATCAATAAACAAAAAAAAAATTGCTTCTAGGTCTTTCACAATAATAAAAACAAAGAAATAACCCTTGGGTTATTACTTAAACAATTATTATTTCAATCTCAAACGCAAGTTTATTTTTCTGTGCGTATAACAATCTAAATACCTTTATTCGCAATATTATTATTGTAAATGTAATCAAAATTACTTTAGGCCCAACGACAAGCTTGTGATTAATAGAGAATTAATTAAAAAGCATAGAAAATAATAACAGTTATCAGCCATGCGTAGAACGCACAGTTTGCTTAGACTTTTTTCATGATTTTTATAAGTAAAAAGTTTTTTAGGCTTAAAGTCTAAGCTATGACTTATTCAAGGTTGTTTAAAATTAAAATGACTGAATATTTTCAAATGCAAATGTTTGCAGAAAAGTTCTTAAAAATGTTGATTTATTACTTAATTTTCATTTCGTTTCTAAACATACGAGTCTTTTTGATTTTTTAGGTTTTTCATCGCCAAAAACGATAACAATTACTACCAATGTTGCAATTATTCCGAAGTGTTTGATGTTTATATCAAAAAATATTATTACACAAGTAAAAAAATGGATATTACACTTAACATTGCAAAGATTTGCTATTTTTTACTATGATTTTGTCAATCACATAATAAATACTCGTAATCATTTTATAGTTTTTATATTATAAGTGATTTTATATTAAGTAATATGATGTAAAAAAATATATGTATATCGCGTTTCTTCCTCGTTCCACAACGACATTCTTATATAAATGAAAAAATGTTAGTTGACAAACATTTAGTAAGCGAAGATCTATAAGAATAGGATTTCATTGTCCTGAAATGATTTACATTTCAAGGAATTTTAAATATAATCCCATGTTAGGACTCATACAATGCAAACTCTTTCTAGCACAACTCGAAGCAGCTATAAAAATAGGTAAGGCTGGCAACATCGAACTTCGACATTATTTATAGTGTAGAAAGTACCTATCAACTTTTAGTTCATGTTTAAATGTAAACCGATATTTGAAATTGTTAAAGGTAACGGTCTTAATATTATTTAAATATACAAAGTATCTTTTCCAAGTATTGCATTGATGGGAAGCGATTAATCAGGAATTATTATTACATGAAACTAAAAGGTTTGCAATGTATGAAGGACTCTAACAATCTCGCTCATCTGTTCCAAGTCCAAACATAGCACCTGTTACTGTAGACTGTTGGTTGTTTCGATGGAAAATTAAATTTTAAATAATAATAAATAATCGTTGTTTCTGTTAATGCGTAGATAGCTTCGGGATGACATCCCGCCCACTAGTTGTAGCGTAAACTGTATATCTCTTAAGATTATTGTAACTACCTTTTGAAATGCGAAATAAAATAATGCCACCGATATTTTGTTTCTTTATAAAAACCAAACAAAATTTACCTTTAATTGTATGTTTAGGAGAGATAAAAATCACAAACACAATCTACGATAATTTCAACTTTTTACTTGTAACGATTCATCAGATATAGTTCACTGATATTGATATGGTCCCGTGTATCACCCTATGGGTACGGAGGCCTAATATGATAAATATATTCAACCGGATAAAAATACCAACAAAAAAATTACTCGTTTTACGATTCGTCTGTTCGTTTTAATTAAAAATCCACACGATGTCATTTTAAAATAATTCTTCCTACCATCAGATGATGTTAATGAGGTCTGGTTTTAATAACAGATGTTGCAGAAAATATTTTTAATAAAATCTCATTAGTGATAAGTAACATAAAAAATCAATACAATTCACTGCATTTTGACAACATTTTTTCATATTTATTTCATAAATTTCATTACAATTTAATTCATAATATTTATTTTGTTTAATAAAAAATCTTTTTAAAAATATACTAAATTATGGTGAAATTCTATCATAACAATTTTACAGTTCACAGCAGATTCAGAGAAAAAAATAATTTTAATATCTATCTATAAACAATTAAAGCTGGTGACATTGAGAGAGCTTGTCTATATAATAGGATTTTTTTTTTATATTGGCTATTATAAATATTGAGATACATTTTCATTACAACATAGATGCATAAAGCAATTATTCCTTTTCTCTTAATGAGGTTGAGGGCCTAATTGTAGTTAAGTACTTATTAACAATGACATAGCTAAAACTTTTTTATAAAATAATTACAAATTCATTTAAAAAAATCATGTCTTATGCAACTTAAGAAGGAATTTCTAATTATCCACATTTTTATTGTAATCCTAAATAAAATAATTCCAACAATATCTTTTTATCATATTAATTGCTTAAAGCATAAATTTCCTAATAAGTGACTGAAAAAATGAGGATTTTTTTTTGTGTTAAATTAATGAATATTGCACTTGAGAATACTTAAGTACTAATTAAGTTTGTGTTTAATATTTACTACTACTAATAAATCTCTTACACTAAATTCTATAAATTTAAGTACCTACACAGCATAACGTCAAAAGACCCTCCCATTTTTAATTTTTTAATTTATTAAATGGGTAAGGCAAAGGGCTGAAATTGATACAGCCAATCGGACAATCTAATTCTTATTTTTGCTGTCAGACAATACATTTTATTCTTTAGTCTGTTTTATGTAGTTAAGAAACCCATTTTTTAATCTATGCCCCAATTGTAATGATGTTTGTGTGCACAATGAGAGTTTGAAATGGTAAATATTAAAGGAAAGGAAATTTTAACGTTAATGACTTCATTTTCATTAATACATATAAAAAATACCTGAACTGAGATCCTCAGATAATTATATATAGATCATAAACTTTTCAACACCTCAAACTATTTTTTATAATGTTGTAAGCTATAGTTTAAGACTTAGTCTACAAAATATAACAAAATTCTAAAGTGCAAAACAATTTAAAAAAGGTTAATGTCTTTAATTTACGAGAAAATTTATCCTACTATTGGACTACTACTAGCAGATATACTACTAATAATATTGTAAATAATGTGCAACAAGTTAGTAAAAACATGCATAATATTGAAAATAGGTAAATATCTCTAAAATTTACATTGCATTTTATGTGAAAAATATTCATACGCAAATGTCTTATAGTTTACATAGTCTGAGATTCCTTTATTTCAGAAATGGTGGATTAGTAGAAAATTAAAGAAACTCGAAAATCTACCTGCCATGTGCATTTTATAGATGCTGTATTAAAAAAATCCAAGCTTCTTTTCTAGACTTGTTACAAACTACCAGTAAAATGACATTATTAAAAAAAAATCTTAAACAGAATTAAATGAAAAACAGGTTTCCACAATTATCCTACAAATGATATTTCAACTAGTGCATTGAACATAATTATTAGTTGTCAAAATTTTGCAACAAATTTGTATGGAAAGAAATAAAATTAGGTCTTTACTTTAATACATATAACTGGATTGAAACAAACATAAGAGATGGCAAAATTGTGACAACTTTCCATAAGTACAGGATATTTTCTCTATGGGTGATAACAGAAAGGGCATAGATTAAAAATATAATGTTACATGGCTTCACTCTTATTGTTCTTCTGAGTCAATTTGCTCAGGGTGCTAAGCTGAGGAAAGGCAGTTTTATTCTGGACAGGGTTTAAACGTGAAGTCATATATATGAATGGTTCATACAAGGAAGGACGGTCCATAGCCGAGACCTCAAAATGTCGAATCTTTTCCCTTGCGCACCAGTTAGAAGCTTTTGAACATGTGTTTTCAAGGCTGTTTACATCGTCAGGTCCAGTTCTGTTACCAATTACCATCATAACTACCTGAAAATTTGGATAATTTTAAAATGTTTTCAACAAATTGAACACCACATCATGAATTTCATATGTATATTCAAAAAGTGATATTTTATGTCTACAAATAAGATATATACTTTATTGACCTACTCTAGAGCTTAACATTTCGCCACTAAATAAAAGAAGTTAAGAATGAAAAATCGACACACACTGACATGTTGCCAGCAATTAAAATTTTTAGCTATTTTTAGATGCCTTTCATTGGTACCCTCATGGGTTTAGTTTTAAAAAGAAGTATCAATAAAAAATCTCAGGATGGCACAAATGCTATAACAGAGGTCAACTAGAAAATTAAAAATTACTACATAATTTAATTTGTTGATGCATTATTGTATCTCCCATTCCCCTGACAATGTGGAAGAAACGAATAGGATACTGAGATACACAAAATTTAAAAAAACCTATTATTTAAACTAGAGAAAACAAATAACATTATTGTTGAATACCTTTCACACAGATAGTAGTAGCAGGGGAAATTAAACTCCCTCAGATATAATCATAAACTAACTCATAGCTAAAAACTTCTAATATCCACATAAGCTTGTTATATTTGATTATCTTTGGATATAATAGAAAAACCAAACAAAGAGAAAAACATGACAATCTATCATTTAGTTGATGAGATTATAATAAGAATTTTAATAATTATGATTACAAAAATATAAAAACATTATCCAAACCTCTTTTTTATCCTTATTTCTATCAATGTCTTTCTTTAGATACATCAGTACATCTAGAGATTCAGGTCTTGTGGTATCATAAACCATTACAAATCCTTCAGCAAAGCCAAGGTAGTGCCGTTGCAACACTTGATTTGCAGTTAGTTGCATTGTAGGAGATTGAGGTGGACCTGAAAAATAAACTAAAACTCCATACAAATTGCATTGTGCAAGTGACATAAAGAATACATACAAGAAGAAGCTTACAAGGTATTATCCAATAGCAAGCCTTTAGTGCTCATAAATTTAACAATAATTAAAGAAGGAATGGATCTCCCCCATTGATCCTAGTATACAAAAATTAGTATAAAGACTTATGTGTAGGAAAATTTTATTTGAATACATAATAAAACACATTTTACAAATAATCTATATTAACTGTTTACAAAACTAAGCTAATAAATTAATAATAAAAAAAATAAGTACTATAAAAAAGGCCAAGGTCATTTTCAACTAGCAGAGTACCTAGCTAACAGAGGATTCTGTCCACAACATCATAAACAGAAGTACATCATAATCATCACAAAATTTTACTTTTTCGTGCATAAGAGCTACAAGCATTTGGAGAAAGGTTCAAGTGTAAAAGAATAAACATTTCAAAATTAAAAAAAATAGGCTGAATTAATGCAACGTAAGCGTTATAGCAAAACAAAACTACAATAAAATCGAAACCTTTTAACTCGCCTGTTAACGGCGGCTCAAGTCCGGCGGTGTCATAGAAACATACACGTTCCTTCGTACCCCTATCAGTTTCTATATTAGCTACGTAAATATCTTCTATAGTTGGGTAGAAGCATGATTTAAGATTCACGTTTCCGTAGATTAGCTGCTCTAATATTGCAGTTTTACCAACCCCTTTCATACCACATACCACCACTTTACTCGTCTTACCCATTTTGTCTAGTCAGCCTATGCTATACTCTTTTTTTTTTTTTTGATTTTCTTTAGAATTTCATAATGTTTAAGGGTTACTTAATTGTATCATAAAATATATAACTAAATAAACAAAATAGGCAATTTTCGGTCAGAAAGAATAAGGTATATTTTTATTGCATCATTTCAATATGTTTACGTAAACATTGAATTTTAGAAATGGTACTACTGACAAATGACATTTAAACCGTTTTTTTTTACACTCGTCCCGTTCAGGGAACAGGCTAAAATCTATGACCATGCAGCCTAAAACATATAAAACCAAAGTTAAACATAGAGTAATACAAGGCTATGATATAAAATAATACACGTTTACATTACAATATTTTCTTATTTTATCTAACTAGCGATTTTTTTATTCACAAATAAATAACAGCTACAATTTAGGGATGTACCATTTAGTTAAACTCCACTTACGCAAAATGAATCTATTCACCATAATTTATTATTGCACAAAAACAATTTGAAATAGTTCAATCAGTGAAACTAAAAAAATATACTAATATTACTGTGTACATAACTCATATTTCAATGTTTTTATTATATATATTTCAATGTTTTTATGGAAAAAAAAAATCATTGATACTAGCTAATTTCTTCAATTTGTTAACAGTTTATTATCAATTTGTCATGATATTTATTATTTTGACATTTGTCACCATGGCGGCCACGGCGGACGATTCGGAGATCACCCAAAGTGATAAATATTCAATATTACTTCCTACTTACAATGAGAGAGAAAATTTGCCTATTATAATATGGCTTATTATGAAGTATTTAGATAATAGGTAAATAAAATTGTTAATTCAAAGTACCTTTATAAATCTCAAAATGTTTATAACATTTTTTGATGATAACTAATTTCAGTGGTTACGATTACGAAGTTATAGTAATTGATGATGGAAGCCCAGATGGCACTTTGGAAGTGGCAAAACAGTTACAAAAACTGTACGGAACGACCAAAATAGTTCTGAGACCAAGAGAAAAGAAATTAGGGTTAGGTACTGCGTACATTCACGGAATACGACATGCTACCGGTAACTTTATCATAATTATGGATGCCGACTTAAGCCACCATGTAAGTAACGTTTATTAAACTAATTACTTTTGTTTTGCTATTGTTATTTCAGCAATTTAATAAAATACTATGTTACTTTCATTTTTAACTTAGCTGTTACAGTTACACTAACTGCTATTTGTCATTTTAAATTA
>DWQX01002984.1:0-19532 GCA_018245475.1 Pharmacophagus antenor
TATATATATATTATAATAAAAATACTTTATATCGAAACATTGATATGGTGAAAATGACAGCTTCCGGAGCGCAGTGGTTTACTTCTTGCCTTGTAACGCGAAGGTTCCCGGTCGATTGCGGAGGCACAGAAGTGGAGTATGGATGTTGGTAGGGTTTTTCAAACCCACCTAGATAGCAAACAATCTCAATGTCAATGTACCACCATAACAGCATTGCCGTGTTCCAGCTGTCATGCAGAGAGTCAGAAGTATTCTCGGCGAACACGCTTCATCATTTATGGCCGTATTGTCAGTTATAATCAGGTGTAACCGAGGTCAAGTGTTATCCTGTAACCGATAAAAAAAAAGAAAAAATAAAAGTTTACACAGAATGTGATACGTATAAAATGAGACTTTTCTATATTATTTTCTCACCCTTCAGATTATATCAGATTGTTTCAACTTTTGTAGTCGCTGCGATGATATATACTCTCTTGAAAAAAAAAAATGAACTTATCGCATCATTATGTGAAAGTTCAAGGTCGAACATAAAACAATATGCGTCACATATCTACAAGAAAAGGCACATTCTTGCTTATGATGCATACTATGCTTTGGTAATTATAAATGTGGTACGAATTATGCAAAAATCACTAAAACGTTATTTGCTCGTATTACGTAACATATGCTTACACTTTTCCAAAATTTTTAAGCCGGCTAATAGGCGCTTGTTTCTCGCCTCAGAAATAAACGAATGATATGTATTATTATTTTTTGCTATCTTCACAGATGAAGAAACATATTACGTGTTCTCTTTTACGGATTATGAAAAGGTGTGAACAATAGTTTGTTTTAATATTTATGTCTTGAAAAGAACATAAAATTCCTATAAATTTCTATACGCAGAAACTCTGCAAACGGAGAGATTGGGAAACTAAGTGGTAAATTGAAACTAATTTACAGCAGCATAACTGATGTTTCGATCATAACAAATAGTTCCAATTCAATTTAATCTTTTCGTTTTGATTTATTTGTAACTGTTACTATAACAATGAATACTAAACATGTATAAAAGCCTAAACATAATGTATTCTTATATTAAGTACAGAAATTAGTATACAGTGCCGTTCTCGTGAAAAAGAAACCCTTACAATACTCCATATCTTTATTTATTTATTTCTTTATAAAGGAAAACTATCGGTTAATCAGAAATCAATGTTTATGGAATATAGAAACGAAACAACAGCCATTTAAAAGTTTTAATCATTAGATAAGGCATTATATCATTTATATCCGCTTACAGAGATTGAAGTTCAATTAACAAACAAGTGATATTTAGATATTAAAAATAAAATTTAAAATGTAAAATTTAAAAGTAGGAGAAAACTATTTTACTAGTACTTATATCTATATATAATAAGAAATATTTAAGTAGTTAAGTCATTTTATACGTTACACAAAAATAAAATAAAATATATAAATGTTCGATGTTTTGAAGATTTTCGAGAACCAAAAAAAAGATGTATTAAATTTGATTCTTGAGTTAATGCTATCGGCAAATATGTCCATGTTGTTACTATTCATTAATTTTAGATGTTGATACGTATAGTAAATTGTTGTATCTTTTTGGAAATAATTAAGATTGATCCTGTAAACAAGTAACATATTTAATATAATATTTAATTGTAATAAAGTAAAAAACATATTAAATTGATTAGTATAAGAATCGTACCAAGAGTACCAAAAATTGTCGCTTGTTGCTCACAACAGAGAAAACTTTTGCCAAGCATTTGGTAGTATAATATTCGGCATTAATGCTTCTTTGGTTTCGTAAAGGAATTGATACCTAGTAGTCGGTCAAATTGAAAAAGCTTGCGATCAAAACCTTTCCCTCTCTTCTAGTTCGCTTTATTTTGGTAGGCGTTGATTAATTTTGAAACATCCAAGCCGTTGACTGGCGCTTCGTTTTTGGGTTGTATCGATAATTCCAGGATGCATCACCTTTCACGATATCGTAAACACGCCGAGATGAGCCTGTTTCAAATTTGTCTATCATATTATGGCACCATTGGTGAGGTTATCTGGCATCCAGCGTGAAACTATCCTCCGCACCCGAAGATGAACGTGTAGAATTTTGCGAAGGCTACCTGATCCTCTGCAGATCTGCAGTATATGCTGAATTTCTTGGTATGTAACTTGTCTATCGTCTTGGATCAAATTTTTCACTACTAGCACGTTTTATTCCGTTACAACCGTCAAAGAGCGACCACTTCTTTTTTCATCCCCCAAAGTTAGTCGACCGCGCTTAAAGTCATTATACCAACGATACACGGTTGCCTTAGAAGAGCCTTCATCCATGAATGCCATTTGAAGTGTATCCTACGATTCTTCCGGTTTCAGGCGATACTTAAAATCGATTTTTCAATGATACTCGATAATTTTAATTAGCTCACAAAAAATGTGGAGAGAAGTTTTGAATTTGGAATGTACCTATTTTTACTTATCATATTTTTTAAATTAATTATAACTGGCCCGTTTCATATATATAAAATCTTTTTCTCGCAATACTTTCTGAGTGACCTGGTATATTCCTTGATGATGGCCTTGTTTCCGATCAGGAAATTAAAAAAAAAATAGATAGTGTAATAGTGACTATTAAGACGAAAATATGCGGCTTTGAATGACAGTGATAGTTTTCGTTAAATCTTTATTATGTTGTGAATTATTTGTTATCGAATTTCTTTTATCTATGAAAATTCAGTTTTCGTAAATTTTTTTAATGTTTTTGTCGAGATTCTTAAACATTTGTCGTCTTTGCCATTTAACTTTTGTACTTTATAAAATGAGAAATCCATTTACTTTCTATGTATTTTTTTACAAAATATGAATTAAAAAAATTTAAACCTACATGTCTTTATATGGAGAAGGAATTATAAATATTATTATAATATGTATAAAAAAACAGCAACGTCAAGCTTTGCTATAGAAGTTCAGACGAACTTAAACGACATTTTAGTATAGTACTATAATTCAAAGAGGTAGTAAAAATCTTACTGCTTAACAGAACTTTTATAGCTTACGGGAGTACTACTTTTCTAGAACTTCTATATATATATACTGTTGTACTAAAATTTAAATATTTATTTTTATTGTTCATAAATAATCCGACAAAGACCAATACAATATAATATTCAGTGGCAGTAGTTGTAATTGAACATTAAATAAAATTAGATGAATAATGGATTGGTGCTTTAACAATTTCGGAATAAAACTGAGAGTTATTACTTTTGCAGAGCGAAGGAAATTTCAAATGCAATGTGAAGAAAGTATTTGTAAATATTTGTTAAAAATTTTTGAAGAGACGTAAAAGTTAAATTAACAAAAAATGTAAAAGGTAAACTATAATAAGAATATTGAGTATATTTTGTAAATGGTAATGAGGGTCCCCCGTATCAAAATCTCGTCTATTTCTTAAGAATCGTTTTAACATAATACTTTTGGGTGAATACGAAATTAAAATAAAGTACTTCCTACACCTAAGAATTTTATACCCATTTTTAGTTTATACTTCATGTTTTCTCAGAATTTAATGTTACATATTGATGCATGTGTAGTAATAAAGTTTATAAATAAATTATTTACAAATTATTCGAAAATTTTAAACTAAACTAGTTTATATTAAATGTTGAAATATAAACAAAATACTAAAGTGCTATTTTGTAATAATTATACCAATACTATTATTGTACTAACACATGCTACTTTTTATTTATGGCAGATACTCGCCTGCGAAAATTATACCTTGTAAATTACTTAATGATTTTAAATATCAAATATGTAATTATTTATATGTGAGGAAACAGGAAATTGGGCTTAATGTAGTTATTCAAATTTTCATATCTATTAGATACTGAAGATACAACGTATCAGAGAATTTATTATGGAATCAAATCGACTTAGGACGATTGAAATCTATAACCTAAAACATTTTGAAGATTGGATATTATACTTTTGTGTACTTTTAATAAACATTATATTTTAATAGCTAAATAAGATATAAACTTTAAATAAAACAGTAAAAACTGACTTTAACCTTTACATCTAATGAATATTTTAAAAAAGAAAATAGCTTTAAAGAAAATGTTATAACAAAACTTTTTGTCATAGCTTGATAAAATTATTATTATTATATTTCCATTACATTTAATTTTACTTCTGTAAGTTATTTCACATTTTGAAAATATCATTAGGCCAAATATTACGAAGGTCTGTTAAAAGTTGTCCTTATTTTGTAACAAAGAGTTGCTGCAATAAAAGGTTTTCGATGTATACAATTCCATTCTATCGAATGAATTAGGTTTCGAAGATTGCGAGGTCGAAATGTAAGCTCAATTCGTAGCTCGTTTGATGGATGGCTTCGAACATTGAGCCACCGCAATCTGGGTTTACTAAGTAAAGATAAATTGTTTTAAATTTGTGTTTAAATTACGTCATTGGATAAAAAACTAAAAAGTTTTAGTGTACTTATTGTTGAGAGTTATTCCAATTTTTTTACAGTTACACACTGTTTTTTTACACCGTTCCGTTACTTCTATTTTTACGAAGTTAAGATTAAATGGGTCAATACAAGCTTCCATAATTAGAAGTATTAAGTAAATTTTGCATTGTTAAGCCTGAAAATCGAATATTTGTTTGTTTTCTTCTGTCAGTTTCGAATTTGTTTTAGTAGGCTTAGTTATGTATCGATTTAAATATTTACTTAATTTTTACACTTGTTTACAATATTTTCTGTCTGGCCTGGCAGTGAATGCTACGTAGTAGTTTGTCCTGTGTATCCCTAACTTTTGTTGAATAGAAAGTTAAAAGAAATTTAAATAAACATATTATAGTTTTGCAAATAGCGTTGTGCGCTCTAGTGATTTAATTGGTACCAAGATAACGAACAACTGTCAGCAATGTTGTTTAATATAGATAAACAATAATATAAACTAAACAAATAAAAATATATAGAAAACAACTTTATGTATTACACACTATTTGTGCTTGTATTCCGGGATATTTTTGTTTTATTTTCTAGCATAATATAACCTACTGTGTTGCTGTAGTGGAAGGAATTAACTGTAGCTAGATTTTATAGCATTTTCTAGCTTTATCCTTACACAGTATGGTATTATTACGTTTAATTGTGTCTCATAATCCACGATGTTAGATTATTTCTGTTAAGAAATATTTCAATAGCGTTTATGAATATTTCCAACCTTGTATATATTGTTTCGCTATGGTAATGTAGGACTTGATAACTGAATTTTGTGAGATTTAATTTTAGTACGGCTATTTACGCATTTTAAATGTTGCCACAGATATTATTAGATATGATGTTATTACTTAAATGTGGAAATAATCCGGATAAACCATTACACAGTTGGTATAATTGATCATTAATATTCTCCTTAAAGCAGTTAAGCAGATTACTTTTATTATCATTAAATTAATCAAGTTAGATCTTAGTTATAATGAAGATGTAGAAAGACAGACCTAACGCTTCTTAATCTCGAACGAATTGTGATGCAGGATGATTTTACCCTATCGTTTTTATCTTAGAAATAAATTAGAGACCCCAATTTATCTCCACGGTGATAAATTGGATGATAAGTGTTATTATATTTTAAGTAAAAAATTTCATTGTTCAATACATAATAAAAATGTTAGTGAAAATAACACTAAGGTAAATCAAATATCTTAAAACTTTTCTAAAATAATTCTATACAGTTATAGTTAAATAGTATTATTGCGCTAAAATTACTTCTTTAACATTAATCAGGTAAGCTCAATAATTATTTTACTATTTTGCTAGTTACGGTGCCGTTAAAATCGAAAGTAATATTTATACGTAGTTGTAGTGTTTGCAATAATAACATTTATACTCTTAAAATTTTTTAGCAGATTAATCTATGTGAAGTTTGTTTGAATAAAAGAGGAAATATCTGTAATTAAATAAATATTCTGTCTTAACTAAGTAAACTCGAATAACGTTAGCTATAAAAATGTCTTGTCATTATTGACCAAATATTAAATAGTTATGAAGCACACGAATACACAACTTTATATAGAACATTTCTGATAGTACTACGGCCAAAGTTTAGGTATTGTGGCTATCCAGCATTGGATTTTAGACTTTTTAGATTCATTTTAAATCTGATGAATATTTGTCTAGAGTTCGAAGTACAGAACTCATGATTTATCTTTCGTATAAGTTAAATAGTATATACTATGGCTTTTATAATATAACTATGTCAGCTATAAAGTGGAACGAAAATCTTTGATGTATTTAGGACTTTGTCCTAGAGACCAATAACTTTATTTAGTTTCGACATCCTGAATAAAATGCACATATAGAACAGTTTTCTATTCTATTTTAGACATTACACGTGGCTTTTTATATTTGCAAATATAAAAAATGGGTAGCAATGGATGTTCTCTATTTATGTTCGATAAAAAATGAAAGTAGTTTTTACTGTTTACACTGGCCTGTATGATTTAGTCATTATACCTCACATGCTTAAAATTCTAATATGTACCTGTCTTGTGAAAATCGTGTATTAATGCAAACGAGCTTAATCGAAGCTTTGGAGTAATTAAGTTTCATTTATATTATTATAAATAATTCTCTAGTTGATTCATTGGGCAATCGATAGTCCTAAAAAGCTTCATGCTTTGATTTCGGGGCTTCATTAATGGAGGAATTCGAATGGTGGTAAAATTGTTTTGTAACTGCTTGGCTAACTATCACCTTAATATAATTAGTCTGCCACTATTAAACTGTAGCTATATTCTAACTGTCAACATGACATTCAAAATTCTGAAGGAGTACCCCTAACCGTCTTCAGCGATATTATCATTTAACAATAGATTCGTCATTTTGACGGACCAACCCAGATTAAAAGTTTCTTATAATAATATGCGTTTGATTTTTTTATTTTTTATACGGCCTCTGACAACATTGTTCTACACATTTTATTTCAAAACAACAGAAATAAGAATACAATAATAAACAAAATTACCAACGCTTGAAAAGAAAACCATAAAAATATGTCGGTCAATCAAATCTTAATATCATATCTAATTGAGGTCATGTGTTGATTCATTGAAGAAAAAATATTAATATGAGTTTTTTAATCAATATGTATATTCGGTATATTCGGAATACAGGTGATATAAATCGCTATCCAGATTTTAGATATATTTTTAGATACCAATCGCAACCTACTGAATTTTCCTCTTTTTATGTGGTTGCTTGATTTAATGTGATGGTAATTTGATCTCCTTATTATAAAAACACATGAATTAAATGACAGATATTTAAATTATTAAATGTAATTATTTCATGACTATCAATTATTATTATATAGTATTTTCATATACCTGTACAATTTTAATTTCGTTATGTTTAATGTTTTTACTGTTTGAATATGTGGATTTGATATAATATTCAAATTTATATTATGCTAGACTATTACACGTGAGCATATATGTGCTAAAAAGTGGAGCGCAGAATTTCAACGTGTAGTGTAAAACAATAGCTCTTAAAATTGTAGTAAATAACCCAAGCGCACACAATGAACACCTGCACTTTGTAATATTTTACGGCAAGCTAAAAATACCAAGTCATTATTCTAGATATGTTTATTTATTGCTTCAGTCAACTGATCATACGCGAAGTGACATCAACCTCATTTATCGAGTGTTGATATTTTATTGATTTTCTATACGTATAAAGTATCTCTAATATTTATTAAACTTATTTCATATGTATTAGCCGTTTGGCACCGGCTTAGAATAGTGCCAATCCATCACTTCCCGCGGATGTCATAAATGCGACTAAGGGAAAATCAGGGAATGGCCAGCAGTGTCCTCCATGTACATGTAACACTACCATATTGTTGCGATCGACAACCCGCCTGCCAAGCGTGGCAATTACTGCGAAACCCCCCAATGAGTAAAGCAAGAAAAAAATAGCCCTCGGTCCCCGGCGGCCCCGCTAGTCCTGGCCATGGTAGCAGCCATGGTAACGGTGAAGCAGAGGGTGTTAAGAATCTTCGGCAGAGATCCGGCAACCACCACCGACAACCTTTGGCCCTGGCAAATTATAACACGCGCACACTGCGAAACGACGAGAAGATAGTTGAACTGGAGGAAAAATTAAGCAAGCTACACTGGGATATTGTGGGACTATCTGAAGTCCGAAGAGAGCGAGAGGACTCGATACTACTCCGATCCGGTAACTTGCTATATTTCCGGGACGGCGACCATCAGTCCCAGGGCGGTGTTGGGTTTATCGTCCACAAGTCGCTTACCGACAGCGTTGTCAAAATCGGTAGTGTGTCGACCAGAGTTGCATACTCAAAATGACCGAAAGGTATTCACTGACGATCATTCTGGTTTACGCACCGACTTCGTCAAACACCGACGAAGAGGTTGAGATATGAGGATATTTAAGAGCCATACATGCCAACAAAACTCACTACTCCGTGGTTATGGGCGACTTTAACGCTAAAACCGGGTAGACGAGGCGATGGTGAGCTGAGAGTAGGCTTATTTGGCATTGGACAACGGAAAACCCGAAGTCAAAGGCTTGCTGACTTCATGGAACAAGAGGGACTCTATATGGTGAACTCCTTCTTCAAGAAGCGAGAACACCGCAAGTGGACATGGGTGAGTCCCGACGGAGCAACGCAAAACGAGATAGACTTCATCTTGTCGACGAAACGGCAAATATTCAATGATGTCTCTGTGATAAATAAAGTCAAAAATGGAATCGATCACCGGCTCGTAAGAGGCACATTGAATATCAACTCAAAGCTGGAAAGGTCCAAACTAATGAAACCTACGCTTCGTCCAGCACCTGTTCAAGTTTAGAACACCAAGAGCTTTCAGCTCGAATTGCACAACTGCTTTGATAACCTAGGAGAGTGGGAAGATGTTACCGATTACAGCAGCAGGATTGTGGAAACTGTCTAGACGGTTGGGAAAAACACTTTTAAAGCTCACCAAACCAGCAAATCCAACAACATCTCGGACTCGACCCTCAGGCTTATGGAGAAAAGACAAGAAATGATTCTGCGGTCCCCGGATGACGTGGTCCAATACAGGCAGCTAAATAGACAGATCTCTAAGTCTCTGACAATAGTCAATATCAGAACCGTCACAGAGGCTATCAAGCGCAGCAAAAATTCCAAGGTGTTCGCGAGGGATCTGTCAATTGGGCAAAACCATTTAACTAAATTCAAGACTGAGGACGGTAGGATTGTGTCTTCTGAACCTAAGCTCTTAAGGGAAATCGAGATGGTCTACGGACAGTTATTCACATCGACACAACCTGTCAGCAATATGGCAAAAGACCTAAGAGCCTAACTAACCCGACACTATACCGAAAACATCCTGGACGTTAGCCTGTACGAGATTAGTATGGCTCTTAAACAGTTTAAAAACAACAAGGCGCTGGGAGATAACGGAATAACAGCAGAGCTTCTAAAGCCGATACTGAAAGATCTTCAGAAGCTGTTTAATTCTGTCATCCTCAAGGGCAAAACGCCCCAGGCATGACACAGAAGTATGGTGGTGCTCTTCTACAAGAAAGGTGATAAAACTCTACTGAAGAACTACAGACCAATCTCACTTCTGAGTCATGCTTATAATCTGTTTTCCAGAGTTATCACGAATCGTCTTGCACGCAGGCTAGATGACTTCCAGCCTTCCGAACAAGCCGGTTTCCGTAAAGGCTTTAGTACCATAGACCATATACCTACGCTGCGGCAGGTCGTACAAAAGACCGAGGAGTACAACCTGCCTCTATGCTTAGCGTTTGTAGAATATGAAAAAGCCTTTGATTCTATCGAAACCTGGGCAGTGCTACGATCTCTCCAGCGGTGCCAAGTTTACTATCGGTACATCGAAGTGTTAAAGAGCTTATACGAAAACGCCACCATGTCTGTCCGTCTTCAGAATCAGAGATCTAAGCCCATTCCACTTCAGCGAGGTGTTAGACAGGGAGACATCATATCTCCGAAACTATTTTCCGCTGCATTGGAGGACGTGTTCAAGCTTCTGGACTGGGGTGAACATGGCATTAACAACAACGACGAATACCTTGCGCTCCTTCGATTCGCCGGCGATATTGTAGTTATGGCGGAGACCGTGGAAGATCTCGGCGCTATGCTCAATGACCTTAGTAGAGTCTCACGCCAAGTAGGTCTCAAAATGAATATGGACAAGACGAAGATTATGTCAAACGTTCATGTACTACCCACTCCAGTGAAGGTAGGAGACACTACACTTGAAGTTGTAGGCGAGTATGTATACCTGGGACAAACAGTCCAGTTAGGTAGGTCCAACTTCGAGAAAGAGGTTAATTGTCGAATCCAACTCGGCTGGGCAGCGTTCGGGAAGCTGCATAAGATATTTTCGTCTCAGATACCGCAGTGTCTCAAGATGAAAATTTTTGACCAGTGTGTGTTGCCAGTGATGACATATGGAACTGAAACGTTGTCGCTCATAATGGGCCTCATAAAAAGGCTTAAAATCACCCAAAGGGTAAATGGAGAGAGCTATGCTCAGAGTTTCCTTACGCGATCGAATCAGAAATGAGGAGATTCACTGGAGGATCAAGGTTACCGACATAGTTCTCAGAATAGCCAGACTAAAGTGGCAGTGGGCGGGGCACATTGCTCGCTGAACAGATGGCCGTTGGGGCCGAAAATTTCTCGAATAGCGACCGCGTGTTGGCAAACGCAGAGTAGGCAGACTTCCCACAAGATGGACCGACGACTTGAACAAAGTCGCTGGGACAGGCTGGATGAGAAAAGCGCAGAGCCGTTCGTTATGGCGATCCTTGGGAGAGGCTATTGTCCTGCAGTGGACGTGTTTTGACTGAATAGAATAGATGTATTAATAGAAGTGATGATCTGTGCAGTACATACATTTGCTAAAACCAGTATTAAGTATTCGATTCATAAATAAACAAGTAACTATTTTTTTTGTTTGCAAATTACGTCAAAACTATGGATCATTTCGGGGTGGAAGTTGGATTACTTAAAGCGGAATAATTCGTTAATGGTTTTAGGATAAGTTTTTAGTTTTATTTGTTCAAATCCATATAGCCTTTTCTATTTTTCTTAAAATTTACTTTAACTTACATATTTTCTCGCCAATAAAAAAGACTTACATTTTGTTTTATTCGTATATTTCAAAATTTAATTAATAACTCCATTTAATGCCTAGCGTAGCGGGTTTGTGTCAGCTGATCATGTTGTGGTTATTATATATCTCTTTTATAAATTTAAAATGCAGAGTTTGTACTTTAATATAAATAACTGTGTGAAGTATTTAAAATTTTCGAACATGTTCAAAGTTGAGTAAGAGTTTATTACAGTGAAATTTAGATCCTAACAAACAATAAGTCGTACTTTCGTGGTTGTTTGATTAAAAACTTGTTTTTGTGTCATTTAGTATGGTTAACGTATGTAACCATTGAAGATAAACAGAACGAAATAGACGTTGAAGAGAGAAGACAGTTTGTTACTAAAATAACTCTTCTAAAGCACAAAATGTGCTAAGAGCTCTCTGATATAGGTTCATCTCAAGAATTCTCTAGATGTAAATATATTTCAGATAATAGATATCTTTGCTTGGAAACTTAATAAGCGCCCCCTATTCATAGCTTGTAGAACTTGCTATACGGTAAAATACGTTGATTTTCCTATTCTGAACAATCTTTCGATAGATGGCGGAATCGTTGAATTTATTCAAGGGCAATTTAACCATTCTGCATGATACCGATGAGAACGGTATGAGCATAGTTGAATATAGATGTTGTTATATATTTATTTACTTAATTTCTCTATTACGATATAATTTTTTATCGGTTATGGGGTAACATTTGGCTTCGATTTCATTTAATGTTAAGTGACAGTAAGGCCGTCGATGGTGGAGCGTCTTCGCCCAGAATACTTCTGACTCTTACATGTATGACTGCCGGAACACAGCAGTGCTGTTATGGTAGCAAATTGATATTGAGGGTGATACCTAGCCAGGCGGGCTCGAAAAACTCTACCACCATCCAGACTCCTGTCGCTCGGGAATCGAAACCGGGACCTCCGCATAATAACATAACATATGCGATCCTATCATATATCATGGTAGTTTATAAGATTTGATTTCATTGTCCCTTTGATTTAAAAATTTGAAAACACCCTGAATGGCACGAAATTAAATTTTTTTTTTAAAAATATTTTGATATTACAATGTAAACAATATAAAATCATTATCTCCTTTCATCGTGAAATTAAGAAGTGAAAGTAATAAGAAATGTTTATTAAAATAAGTTAAGTATATTGTTCATTTCATCTTCTATTCAAATATATTATAATTAACTATTCATGAGTATAAAATCGTTATCTTTACTGAACACTCACCTCCAGTAAGTCCCTTTATTTGTCAGAGACCTATTACACTTATAATATAAAAACTTAAAAGGATTTCCTGCTTTTGCTAGCATCGACCGATTCGGGGCATTTATCTATTAATCTTTCCTCTCCACTTGATTTCCTTTTTAACACTATCTGTTATTTTGATAACTATTCCCATTGAAAACCGTTGCAAGACGTAACGTTTAAAAACTAATGTACTAAATCATATTAATTTAATAATAAATTATAAGGTCTTCCACAAATGACACATTTAATAATATTTGCTTTTTCCTAGGGTTATTTTTTTTTATTTCATTAAGTGTACTATTTCTAAAAAAATTATTCTGGTATGTTAATAAACTATCCCACCCAAACAGGTTCTCGCCTTGTCGTGGCGGAGGGGCTTAGTAACCGTGGCCTGGTCACCCACGATGAAGCTAAGAGGTTCTTACCCGGCCGGCCTGAGGCGTAGGGCTGCATTGAGGTGGCTACTCTGGGCGGGTTTGAGCAGTCTGTTTCGGATGCGTGCCGGTGAGCTGCGGGGCAGCGTGCGGTGAGCTAGGCGTTAATTGCGCTGTGCTCGTAGCCGCGGTGGAGGGAGAGGAGTGTCAGTTTTGGGATTTACTCCTCCTCTTATCTTCCGCGACTAAGCGGTGTCGCATCGTAGATGCGGCAGCAGTAGGGCAGCGAAGAAAAAGGAGTAACCCTATCTTTAGCGGCCGGATTCCGGTTGGCGGCGGAGCATAGGGCCAGATCCGCCGCAAGGGGCTCGGAGGACTTGTGCTTTCGGGTGCTCATCCTCTTGGCTGTCATGGCCTCTGGGTGACGGACTCGGGGGTGTCGTTGCTTATTTGAGGGTAAGAGGCCAGAGAGGAAGGCGCATTGCATGTTTCAGCTCGTCTTACCAGGAGGGGTAGGGAAGGTGTACCTCTCCAGAGAGAGTGCGGCTGGCGTTAGCCCGGGCGTGGAGGTGTACGCATGAGTTCTCAGTAACCCTTTTTTTTCATGGGGGAATTGCCTTTAACCTTTAACATCGACGGGATTTTAGTCGATGCAAGTCCGACATAACTTGTCCTTGCTCCTGCGAAAGCATGCATGCGAAGGCCTTGCCCCAACGTAAAAAAAAATATTATTTTCTTATTTTTATTCAATATTTTTTGTGTTTTTCTTTATTGTATCTACAATCATTTTAATATAAATTAGATATTACATTTAAAATTTAGTAAGCGAGTGGTTTTCGTGCCGGTCACATCTACAAATTACTTTTTTACAAACTTTTTGTCAAGGTTGCTTGATTATAGTAACATTGACTTCAGTAAATGCTTTCTTTATTTTATTATAGCTATAATCTCTTTACAAGTGTTGTATGTGATGTTATAAACAGTTTGAATACTTTTTCTAGAAGATTTCGATCAAAGAAAAATGATTTCTCTAGATAGGTTCGGATTAATCGGAAACGGAAACCTATTAGGGAAATGCCGCTGTCTATCCTTTTTCTTTGTCATTGAATTATACAGATTGGAAAGAAAATACTACTGTTTGATTTAGCAAAATTTGTTAAAACTATATTGAACGCTTATTATTAAGTGAAACTTAAATGAGTGGCCTATTACGTTTTTGTTTTTTTTTTTTATTACAGTAATACTTTTAAAGTTTTATTACATTTTTGAACATTGTTTAAATTGACTACTTTGTATTGAAAATATTTTTTTATTGTCTTAAGTAAAAAAATCATTATTATTAATTATAAAAATTTTTAAATCTATCAATGTCATCATAGTTATTTATATATTATTGACGGAAATTTTATTGTGATCGGTTCGACTACGGTAACAATATATACACTATGATAGTTTTTCACACAGTGAGAGAAAGCGGATAAAGGTATACTCATTAGTAATCTTTATAATGAGTAATTGTATATAGGTGACATCAATATCAAGTGTTAGCCAATTTCCAATAAAAAAAACGTAAATTGTCTTCTGGAGTCTGAACAAAATCTTTTTTGTATAGAAATTGAAAAAGTGAACCCTTTTATTTGAAAGTTGATAATGACTGTTGAGCTTAATTGTTTTAAATAACATTTAAGATCATAATGTGGTTTTAGTTATTGAAAAACAGTAAGATACTAACTACGCGTAATACGTAAATGAAATTCAATTTGGCGTTTTATATATTTAAAGCTTTTTAAGACGAAAATATTTATTACAACGTACGGACTTGTTTAAGCATTCCCTTTTCATCATTGTGTTAAAGGTCGTGAATCAAAGTCGTTATATAATTTAATTTGGCTCGATGATTTTTTAACGTGAACCTATGACATAATCTCGTTTAGTAGTAAACGTTGTACAATGCTTGCCTTTCGCAAACAAAAATAATACAGTTTTCTGTTCATTACTATATGGTGACAAATAAATATCCGAATGGAAAATAGTGTTAATAAGGGTTATGGGATTTATTAATATAGCACTTTTTTAATACGTTTAATGAACTGTAAGAACTTTGTTCTTTGCCATTGGTGTTCAGTACCAACGGTTCCATTCTTTTTCTGACGAGGTAATCAAGGCCTTCGATTTTCCTTATTCAATTAGTTACTGATTTTAATTGTTTTTCTTATCTATTCTTAAACATATTTCTATTAATATTTTACTTTCATATAGTTACATACTTCTTATATATTATCATATATTCATATTACAATTAATGAAACTTTGGTTTCTTATTTCTATATATTACCCTTAATGCTATATTCCAACAACATTCAAAAAATCTAATACGTGTATCCGTATTCCCTGTTAATATATGAATGGTATTTATTCCAAATTCTATTCTAAATACTTCTATTCTAAATTCTATCTCTAAATCAACTCTCTCTTTGCCGAAAACTGGACAATCAATTATTATGTGTGGTATCGTTTCTTCTATTTCAGGATCACAGGTGCATGACGAGCTCTCTTTGCACTTGAACTTATTCAGGTACTCAGAGACCCCACCATGCCCTGTGAACAACTGTGTAAGTATGTAGTCTATTTCAATTTTTCTTACAACATTTATGGTTTCCGAGAAAAAGAATTTGGTGGTAGTTGCAGTTTCTCCTTCTGTGTATGTCCTATTCCATTCGTCAAGCGACTCCATAGGGATTTGTCGCTTGACGAATGAAATGGGACATACGTCATAATCCGATTTTTTTTTTATTTAGTTGCCGTCTCTTTCGCTAGTTCGTCCGCTCTTTCATTTCCATGTAACACACAACAAGACATAGAAAAAATTAAAGAAAGAATACAGAAAGCAGGAGAAGATCATAATGTAACAGATATCAAAAACAAAGATTCATTAATAGTCCTCAAAGAAGTAATTCAGTACAACACAGATGATAACATAATAACGGCACTGAAAACACAGAACCAACAATTATTGAGAAATGTTGGTGAAGATAATATTAAGATGAAGGTGAAATATAAAAGGAAATCTAGGAACTATCTGACATCGCACGTAGTTTTGAAGGTCTCCTCCCAAATATGGAGACGATTGATAGAGGCTGGAGCGGTTCATGTGAACATTCAACGCGTCAGGATCGAAGACCAGTCTCCGCTAATCCAGTGCTCGTGCTGTCTGGCATACGGGCATAGTCGGAGATTGTGTACTGAGACAGCAGACGTCTGTAGTCACTGCGGGAACTGCACAAAGGCCAAGATGGATCGTATCGATCACAATGCATTTGCCTCCGAATGCCCGATAAGAAGAAGATGGGAGATTTTAGCCAGATTGACCATTGCCTATTACTAAGGGCGTTCTGGGTAACATTTGCACACAAAAAAATGAAACCATGTCTGAATATCACGTTGTCTAAATAAACCTTCAAAGGTGTGAGACAGCAACTGCAGAACTCATCATGGGAGCTGGAAAGCGGAAATGGGCTTTCGCGATGGTTCAAGAACCTTATGTCGGTGGCATAGGGGAGATGAAAAAAAACCCAGGAGTAAGAGCAGTAAAGTGATATAGAGAAAAGGGTTCTGAAAAAGTGATAAGAGCAGCGGACTTGCTCTTCGATGATGTACTAGATATCACCCAATTTCCTAGCCTCATAACAGAGAACATCGCAGTTGTAAAGTTGAGGACGAAGGCATAGGAGGTTGGAATTATATCGGTGTATCTAGAAGAAGACAAGCCCATCGACCCCTACCTGGACGACATAAGGAAGGCAGTAAAAGGTTTAAGGACGTGATATTGAGAGGTGACATAAGTGCATAGAATAAATGGTGGGGAAGCAGACATGTAGACAACAGGGGATTGGAGATGGAAGCTGTATTAGATGAGCCGGAACTATATGTTTTGAATAAAGGAACCGATCCCACATTCGACACTGTAAGCGGCAAAAGATACACCAGTAGTAGATGTAACAACTTGCTCGGCGGATCTTCTAGGAAGGGTGGATAACTGGAGGCTTGGACAAGTTATACACTTGGATCACAGGGCGATCTTATTTAAAATAAAGTTAGAGCAATCCATAGGTATAGACATAAGAACCACTACAAGAATATATAATACAATGAATGCTATTTGGACTGATTTTCGTACAAAACTCTCACAAAATTTGGAAAGAACTTTAACAATAGAGAAGAAACAGATAAAATAGTAGAACAGTATTCAAATGCAATCGAAAAAGTATGTGATAGTTGTTTTAAAATAGTAAAAAAGAAAAAGAAAATGGGATTGCCCTGGTGGACCTAGGAACAAACCAACCTCAAAAAAGACACGCAAAAAGCGCAGAATAGTCAATGCCGCTTCAATCCGACGAGAACGTGTAGTCTAGCAATATCTTCAAGTCAAGAAGGAATACTAACTGGAAGTAAAGAAGAACTTCCAGTTGGAAGGAATTCTGTATGCGCCAAGAAAGAGAGTCGATGTGGGACGGTTTTTACCGAGTAATCAAGAGCACTGCATTTAGACAGGAAGATGTCCCGCTGATAAAAGATGGCAGGATTCTGGATAATGAGGAGTCAGCCAAATTATTGGCTGCCTATTATCCAGAAGACGACTTAAACCATGATGATGCAGAACAGCTTAAAATCAGGAAATTAGCCGAATAATTGAAAAGAGGGCAACATAACTATGAGAGCGACCCTCCATTCACTGAAGAGGAACTTAGCTGGGCTGCGTCGTTTTAGTCCAAAAAAGGCATTAGGACTGAACGGTTTCACAGCGGACATCTGTGTAAATGCAGTAGAACTTGACCCAAAATTATTTTAAACACTCGTAAATAACATTTTTGAGTTTTCCTGCTTCCCTACCCTGTGGAAAAGCACCACCATTGTGATGCTGCGAAAACCAGATAGAGAGACCTACACGCATCCGAAGTCGTACAGACCCATTGGACTCTTGCCGGTCTTAGGAAAAATCTTCGAAAAGATGCTGGTGAGACGGATCAGGTGGTGGTATGTCATCCCACACATCAACACAAAGCGATACGGATTAATGCCACAGCGCAGTAGGGAGGACTCCCTCTACGACATGATGGGATATATTAACATCGTTCTTCAAGACAAGAAGATCGTCGTTCTTATATCCCTTGACATAGAGAGGTCCTTCGATAATGCATTGTGGCCACCAATCAAGTGTAGACTAGCAGAGTCCAATTGTCCAATTAATATCAGACGATTGGTGTAGAGTTACTTGCAAAACAGAACTGTGCGGTTAAGATAAGCAGGTACCAAAGAAGAATAATTTCAAAAGTACGAACAAGGGAAATGCATTGCTGCACCATATCCCCCCCCCGTGGGAGGGGGGAGACGTGTGTGGGACTACCTGCGCCCTAAGAAGGGCACTTTTCCTGGGAAGATGACCCAGGGGCTACCCACTAAAACCCTGCGGCGGTAAGCCGCTAGTCCTCACTGCTCCCTCCTCTGCCATCCCAGACCCAGATCTCATTGCCCGACGAATCGACCGACGAAGACGAGGTAAGGTTGGCATCATTGGATGAACCGGGCAGAGTCATGGGAAGCCTTTCGGATACGACCACGACCCTGCCAGAGGATGCCCGCTTGCGCAGGCCCGCCTGTGTCCCCCAGATGGTCGGGGAAGGCACAGTGGACGCAGGAGCTGCGTCCACAGGCGGTGCAGATGCGTGCAATGCAGGCAACGCTGGTGTCCCACCACCGGTTGCCCGCGCACCTGCGTTCGGGGGGTGAAGGCGGTCTTGCAACCGCCTCCGCCGCCCCTTTCGTCTTCGGCGGAGCGGGTTATGGGAGTTTACCTCCCTCTCCCGCTCCTCGCCTTCCTTGCGGGACATGACCTCCTCGGCGAAGGAAGACACGGCCTCCCAGACCCTCTCGTCGCGGATCATGGCATCCATGACTCGCGGCAAAGAGAGGTCCGGCCCGATCAAGGCCTCAACAGCACGGCGCTGCTCCGACCAGGCACTGCACACCGCAAGGGTGTGAAGTGCCGTGTCATCTGCCGCACTGCACTGGTGACACCTCGTTGTCTCCTCCCTCGCGATTCGGCACAGATAATGACCGAAGCATCCATGCCCGGTCAAGAGCTGCGCCAAACGGAAGGAGAGGAGGCCGTGCCCTCTCTCCATCCAGTCTTGTAGGAGGGGCGCTAACGCCTGAAGTGTGTCGCGCCCCACCGACGAGGCCATTAGGTCCTGCTGCCATAAAGATAGCATTTCCTCCCGCAAGGAACGCCTGACGGCTACCAATTCGTGATGTGCCGGGTCGCCGCTCTGCGCACGCCGCTCCGCCCGCCACCGGTAGACGGAGGCCAAGACCTCCGCCTCCAAGTGCCAGGGCGGAGTGCCGGTAAGTACGCAGGCGACACTCCGGGCCACAGTGTTATAGCAGCGGGCCACGCGTTGTACGATGGCCCGCTGCGGCCGGTGGAGATGGGCGACACTGCCCCGGGTGAGGCAGTCCGCCCATATTGGCGCCACGTAGAGCGCCATACTCCTCAAAATGCCCGCATACAGCCGCCGGCGTGTTGCACTCGGCCCACCCAAATTCGGGAGCAACCAGCTCAATGAGCCAGCCGTCCTGAGGAGCCGAGGCGCCAGGCGACTGAAATGCGGGCGGAAACTCCACCTGCTGT